>JANAVB010025800.1:14103629-14149221 GCA_029216955.1 Iris pallida
TCCAACGGTGGATACCGTTTTTGCCCGAAATTACCGTTTTGCTCCTGTGTCCAGAATTGGACTTAAGAACAGGCAATCTTAGCTAATTTGACTATTCTGAGACTGTTGGCACTATCTGTTTCAGCTTTCAGAGACATTTGTGATGACTTGGACTGTACGGCTTACCAGTCGACTATATATTTGTTGGATCTGCGTGCAACCTCCAGGCAAGTATACCTTGCCTTCCTCTACAGTTTTATTTACATGTATTTCATTTCAGTTTTCAGTTTTTGATTGTTTATAGACATATGCTTTTCGTATTATATTCTTTTGAGTTATTTTTATTGTATATAGCCGTGTTCATGTTTGGTCTTGAGGTTCACCCTTGGAGTTCTCCTCAGTATCTTGCTTGAGTCATGTCATAGAACGAGTATGTGTAATTGAACTGCTAAATCCTTGATATTGCTTCCTTGGCACCAGAGAGTCCACACTCGGGACGAGGGTGTTTTCTTGATCTATTTACATCCGTGAGTCTACACTCGGGACTAGGATGTCGATATTGCACTAGTGAGTCCACATTCGGGACGAGGGTGTAGACTAGACTTGACTTGACTTGCACCAGAGAGTCTACGCTCGGGACGAGGGTGTTTATACCAGAGAGTCCACACACGGGATGAGGATGTAGTATTTGTACCAGAGAGTCCACACTCGGGACGAGGGTTAGTACTAACCAGAGAGTCCACACTCGGGACGAGGGTTAGTGTTTAGTTCAAACCAGTGAGTCCACACTCGGGATGTGGGTTTGATCCCTCCATTGATCTCGTGTTTATCGTTCATCCGGCAGTTCATTTATACGTAGTTGTTCTAGTGTTCGTGTTCGTGTTCGTAGTCAATTGTCGTGTTCCTATTTTCTTGTTTATTTTCTTGCGCATGATAAAACTGTTAGATAGGCATGTATATTATGTATCTTGCTATATCCTCTGAGGACCTGATGATCTCCTCAGGTTTAGCGGTTACATGGAGTTAGCTAGTAGTTCTGGGTGGCGGAGGATGTGCGATTCTTGTAGATTTCGGATGTGATGGTCCGCTTGTGGGATTCAGGTATCATTATCATGTTGTTATCCTTTCGTGCTTTCTTACTTTATCATGTTTCCTGATTCAGTTTAGACTCTTGTTATTTCTTTAGAGTTTTATCGGACATATAAGCTAGTGGATTGCAGACCACGACCCATAGTGTTAATTCATGTTTCATATTCTTATTGTGGATTGAGATATAGATTTGCTTGCCATGATTTGGCAGTTTACCCTAGCCGTGACAGCGTTTACGTATTCGAGTCGGACTGGAGTCCGCTTGATGCGTAGCTGGCTTGCTCACGAGCTCGCGTCCGAAAAGCGGGTGCGGGTCGTGACAAATGTGTCTAAATACATTCAAAGTCTGTACAAGCCATATTGGACTTGATTCATGGCTTTGGGTCCCGTATCTGGACTTCGGTTCTTCGTATACGTGGATAAAATAGTAAATAATTAATTAATTATTTTTCCAGAAATTGTTACTTGCTGTTTTTGAATTTTTATATATATTTTAGGTGCTGTAAAAATATAGAAAAAAATTTATTTCAATACTATGTTAATTTAGATAATTTAATACAATTTTTCCAACATTTATTTTTATGAAAAAAGGAAAACATAACTCACTTTCAGGATGCTTATGTTTTCTGATTTTTAATAAATATATATGAGGGTTTATAAATTCCAGAAAAATTAGTATAAATTTCCTTTTGTTACCTTAAGGGTACTACGTGTTGGTGTTTTTGCTTGATGTTGGTGTTTTGCTTTAGATACTAGAAAGATAGTCCCACATTGGAAAAACCAAATGGATGGTATCTTTATATAAAGCTTTGCTTGTGTTGAGAGATCATATGAAGTGTGGAGAGGTACATGGGTACCATGTGGGGGCATTTTCCTAGTGAAAAGAAGGCCAAACCAACAAAGAAGCATTAATGCTTTTTGTCATGCTCATGAAATAATTTTCTTATGGAGCTAAGCCTCGAAGGGGCTTAGCGACTCGGACTCAAGGACGTAAAGTGGCATTTTTGTTGGCGTACTTTATACTTAGCACATCAGCATCGGCGCAAGGCACATTGTGCGCAGTTGATGCGCTTGTGCGCTCGTCTTCGCTGCTACGCGTGCAGATTGACGGGCTGAGTGGCTATGGGGCGCAGGTGGCATATGATGTGGCTGATTGGAAGATTTGAGCGGTTATGGAAAGATAGAGTTAATTGACCAGATCCGATCTTTTGTGGGATTTGAATTTAATTCATTCAAATCTTTCCATTATTCGCTCATCTTTTCGCAATCAGTTACGGCCACGATTAGGATTAGGGTTTCGGCCCTTCTCTATAAATACTCTCTTTATGCCTTCATTGAGGACTTACGCTAATAAAGAGACGAAGAGAGTAGTGCTGCTGCCACTATTAAAATCCGAAGGAGTTCTTCGAGTTCGTGAAAGGAGGTGACATCGAGCATTCCAGAAGTTCTTTCGAACTTGCTGGTTCCTGGAAGCAGATCGTAATAGGATGAATCTTGCTTTGAGCAATGGTGATCTTCATCACCCTAGCAAAGTCATTACTTCAACTCCAGTTGAGAGCGATCACTCATCTCGTTGCATCAACTCTGGTTGAGAACGAGTATTCATCTCACTCTTAGGAGAACGAATTTATTCTTCTTTCTGGAAATAAAAGTTCGAGATTTCTTTTTTCAATCTAACGATCTATTTCAGGAACAACAATCTCAAAGCAAGATTCAGATCTGATGGAAAACAACTGTGCACAACTTCTCGACGCAAGTTTTAAACTTGAGAAGTTTGACGGGAAGTATTACAACATCTGGAAGTGAAAGGTCAGCCTTAATCTTCAACTCATGAGCGTCGACTATGTGTTGACAGATCCTGAGCCTTTGATTCCAGAGGGTGAAAATGCTCGAAGGGTTGCTGAACCCATGGCTTTGCAGTATAAGTGGAGGCAGAATAACAACCTCTATAAGTTGCTGATCCAGAACTCGATGGAGGACACTCTAGCAGAGTCATACAGTAAGACAGTCAATGTAAAAGACGTTTGAGAGTCTGTGGAGAATCTCTACAAGGAAGATGAGAACAGAAATAAGATCCACGTGACCATAAAGGTCTGGAGGATGTGATTTGAGGACGACAAAATCATGTTGCCTCAACTCAAGGAGTTCCTCAAGTTACGTCAGAAGCTGGCGGATGACGGCATGCCCTTGGTCGATGCTTTTATCGTCGGGGGTATTGTCGCCAAGATCCCACCTGGGTGGAGCAACTTTATCATGGACATGCATCGCAGAAGATGGAGGTGGATCTGGAATACCTCTTGCACTGGATACATGTTGAAGAAGAGTTGAGGGCTCAACTCAAGGTGGACACCTTATCCAAGCAAATGGCCAATGCCAACATTGTACAAAAAGGAAATTCTAAAGGGAGGCAAAAGGCTCCCTACCAAAAGAAGAAAGACCTTCACCATCTGAAGTCGGCTCAGTTCAAGCCCAAGTCCAAAGATCCTGGGACTTATTTCAACTGTGGCAAGAAAGGCCACTGGAAGAGGGGCTGCAAAGAAAAACTAAAAGAGCAAGATGAGGCTAACTTTGTTGCTATGATTGTGCAGGTTGGCTCAGCTGGGATTGGCACGGACTGGTGGATAGACAATGGGGCCTCGTGTCATGTTTGCTCAAAGAAGGAGTGGTTCACCACGTACCAACCTATCTCTGAGAAGGTTATGGTGGCGAACCAGACACAAGCTAAAGTAGTCAGGATCGGGACTGTGATACTGTAACTAACTTTGAGAAAGTCGTTGACGCTGCAAAATGTGAAGCACGTACCGGCCATAGCCAAGAACCTGGTCTCGGGAAGCCTGCTCTGCAACGCAGGCTTGAGGATGGACATTAACGCTGGTCAAGTCGTTATGTCCTATAAAGAAGCATACTTCGGGAAGGCTTTCTATACCGAAGGAATGTTCAAACTTCAACTTGTAACTCCTATGGAGATAGTTAATGCAGTTTCTTCTTCTAGTTATTCTATTGAGTTGTGGCATAATAGACTAGGACATGTTCATTGTAAAAGAATAAACAAGATGTCTAGTCTAGGGCTTATCTCCAATTGTGGGGGTAAAGAGTTAGAGAAGTGTGAGGTCTGTGCGCAGACGAAGATCATATGAAAACTGTTCAAGTGGGTAAACCGAAGTACAGATCTTCTGGCGTTGGTACACTCAGATATCTGTGACTTCAAGCAGTTCTCACAATGGTCGGGATAAAATATTTCATTACTTTCATCGACGACTTCTCAAAGTATGCGTTCGTTTATCTGCTCAAGTCTAAATATAAATCGTTTGAGAAGTTCAAAGACTTCAAGGCTGAAGTCGAGTGTCAAACCGGACAACAACTCAAGAGACTCAGAAGTGATCGAGGTGGCAAGTATAGGTCTCATGAATTCGCATCGTTCTGCAGAGAACATGGAATTATCAATGAGACAACTGCTCTATAATCCCCTCAATCAAATGGTGTTTTAGAAAAGAAGAACATAACGTTAACAGAGATGGTGAACTCAATGTTGTTGACTGCAGGTCTTCCAAATTGCTTCTAGGGTGAAGCAGTGCTTACGGCTACGTTCATATTGAACAGAGTACCGCATGCAAATTCGAAAGTCACTCCTCATGAACTCTGGTTCAATGTCAGACCCAACTTGAATTTCATTTGAGTGTGGGGGTGTCTGGCGTATGCGAAGCTTCCGGATTTAAAGATTCAGAAGCTGAGAACGAGGACTACGAAGACTATATTTCTGGGTTATGCTGATAAGAGTGATATTCGGAGGTTTCTTGATATTGAGTCAAATCATATCAATGAATCTCGCGATGCTAAATTATTTGAAGATAAATTTGCAAGGCACAAGAATATTATTCTCGCGAATATTTCGAAGAACAATGTGAGTGCGCAGGAGGCTCAAGTTCCTTACTAAGAGGTAGTCTAAAAAAGTGGTTGCTGCAGAAATAACTATTGAACCAGAACTCGCAGAACCACTATCTAAGCGAGTGAGAAGACAGAAGGACTTCGGAGAGGACTTTGTCACCTATCACGTGGAAGCAGATCCGCTAACCTGTGATAAGGCGATGAAGGCCAGAGATGCTATCTTCTGGAAGGAGGCTATTAATGACGAGGATGACTTGATAACCTCAAACAACACGTGGATATTGGTCAATATGCCTGAAGGAGCAAAACCAATCGGATGTAAGTGAATCTTCAAGAAGAAGATAAAGGCCGATGGAACTGTTGACAAGTTCAAGGCAAGGTTAGTTGCCAAGGGATTTTCTCAGAAGTAGGGGAACGATTATTTCGACACATATGCTCATGTAGCACGGATGACGACCACCAGGATGTTGATTGCTATAAGTATAATTCACAAGCTGGTAATTCATCAGATGAATGTTAAGACCGCTTTCCTGAATGGTGAATTGACGAAGAGATCTACATGCAACAACCAGAAGGATTCATTGTCAAGGGCCTTGAAGACAAAGTCTGTAAGTTGGTAAAATCTTTATATGGTCTGAAGTAAGCTCCCAAGATGTGGCATGAGAAGTTTGATAAAGTCATAAGATCAAACGGCTACATGGTCAACGAGACGAACAAGTATGTGTACACAAAGTTCGCTGACGGAAGAGAAGTAATCGTTTGTCTGTACGTGGACGACATGCTGATCTTGGATACAGATCTAGCAAGTGTCACTAAGACAAAGAAGTTCCTCTCGTCTAAGTTCAGCATGAAGAACTTAGGGGAAGCTGATGTTATCCTGTGGATAAAGATCATCCGGATGAAAACTGTAGTGGCATTGTCACAGTCACATTACATTGAGAAGATGCTCACACGCTAGGGGTATCAGATTCTTCCAGGAATCGATATGCCATATAGGTGTGACAAGAAGCTGAAGCCAAATCCAAAAGAAAGCGTCAGACAGTTGGAGTACTCAAGCATCTTCAGGAGTTTGATGTATACGACTACTGCCACAAGACCTGACATAGCTTTTGCCATGGGGATGCTGAGTCAGTTCACAAGCAATCCAGGTGTAGAGCACTGGAAAGCTGTGAATAGGGTTATGAGATACCTCAAAAGGACTCAGAAGTATACACTACACTACTGCAGAGATCCAAAAGTAGTGGAAGGCTTCAGTGATATAAGCTGGTGCTCAGAAATAGAGAGTAAAAGGTCCACAAGAGGATACGACTTCTCCATGGGTGGAGCTGCCATATCGTGGAAGTCGAAGAAGTAGACTATGTTGTCACACTTCCTCTATGGAATCTGAGTTCTATGCATTGGCGGCTGCAGCGGAGGAAGCAGAGTTGCTTCGAAAGCCCATGTATGATTTTCCAATAGTTGATGCACAGATACCGACGGTACCGATATACTGCGACAACCAGGTGACTGCAGCGATGGCATCGAATGACCTCTTCAATGGCAAGAAGAGGATTGTGCATCTAAGGCATAGGGTGGTAAATGATCTTATTAAAAGAGTAGTCATTGCCATAGTGGATGTTCGGAGTCAGAAGAATCTGGCAGATCCGTTCACCAAAGGTTTCAAGCGACAGCTGGTTGAAGACACAACAAGTAAGATGGGCTTGAAGACACTTTGATATTATGTCTTTATAATTATACTATAAAGTTTTACGCTATTAGTTCAAAGAGAAATCTACTAGGCATCTAACTTTTAGTTCAAAGAAGGAGCACTGACTGGAAGAATATCAGGAGTAGTAGGCAATCCTTGGGAATATTGCGGGGTTAAGAAACCAGAATCACTATTGTCTACTGATTATTCTTTATAAAGAACAAAAGTCATGTGGAAGGATTGCTTGGAAGCCTTAATGAGTTCTCGCCATCTGGGATGTCTAGCGTGCTTTACAGGAAGCATGGGTAGCACAGCACAACAAATGAGCGTAATACTCTATGCTGCAGTGGGATGACTCCACATGAGGTACCTTGTGAGGGTAAAGCCTTGTCACGACCTGCTCCCGAATACTCGGATACGTGTCGGACACGCCCAGCCTACGTTGGAAGACGCAACGCAGTAAGCTGTATAATACTAAAGGAAACTCCAAGTCACAAGGTAAATAAAACATCACAGGTACTATAAACGTTCCCAGAGAGATCACCACAATCCACCAAGTCTGGAATCTTACAACTCTGGAATCTAAAACAATATCCAAAAGTAAAGTCTCTAAACAATCTAGAAAATAACTAAGCTAAAACTCTGCAATCCTATGTCCATCCTGCTCACTATGACCTCAAGCTCTAGTCCATAAAAGGTGCAATATCCTTAAGTATACCTGCAACGTACCTGTCAGGAAGTGTCACTCCCGTTTTCCGTTATACTTATTTCTGTATGCGTATAAGAGATCTTTGACGTTTGTCAGATGACCCGCAGTTGGACTTGACTTGCTAGCCTAGTCTTGGTTGGTCATGACTTGGCTTAGTTTATTTTGGTTTGGTTTGGTTTGGTTTGATTGGGCTTGGTTCATTATGAGAAAACCCTCTCTTTATAAAGCCCAACCACCCCTTTATCTCTCTTCATTACTTCCATTTATTTTCTCTCTTTCTTCTCCATTACACTCCCACCAACCTAGAAAGCTTAGGCAAGTACAACTTGCTTCATGATGGATCTTTCATTTTATTGTTCTATCTTCTTCTCTACATGATTCTAAGCATTTTAGGACTTGGAGTTTTCGGTTTGGACAGATGAATTTTTGTAGATCTAAGTTTATAGCCTTTTCGGTTTTCTTGGGTTTGACCTACCAAACTTTATTATTTTTAAGTTTTGATTGTTCTATGTTGTAGAGAATTCAATTTTACCTAAAATGGACCTTTGAAAAGTTAGATTTTGACTTGTTTTGAGAAAGTTATGGCCAAAATAAGACTTGGACATTTTCTAGTTCATCTATCCTGAATCTGGCAGGGACGATGAATAGTGCTGCATAGGGCAGCCTGTCGCATAGTGTCGCATGATGATGTAGCATGTGGAATAGTGTAGCCTGCCGCATAGTGCCGCATGGTGACGCAGCCTGCGGCATAGTACGACGTGCCGTATAGTACAACCTGTCGCATAGTGTCGTATAGTGACGCAGCCTATGACATAGTACAGTCTACCGCATAGTGTAGCCTGCCGTATAGTGCCGCATGGTAACGCAGCCTGCCACATAGTGCCGCAGAATGCCGCATATTGCCTATTTTGGTTGTTTTATGTCCTATTTGGCTGAATTGTGGCCAGAATTTCTCCCAACTCCCAACATAAAAGTTGTAGATCTTTTCCTTAGCTCTTGTCTTGACACCGTAGGTGTTTTTGCTTGTATAAGCTACATGTTTCGTCCTGTATTATGTCTAGGACATAAATTCCTGGTTGCCACAGTCAAGAATTTATACTGAATCTGACTAGGATAATGACTAGATTGTTCAAGTAGTTCATGAAAAGATTTTCCAGCTACAGGCAGTCCCGTTATCTGGGCACTTTAATGGAACTTGTAGCATGCCGTCGAGTAGGGCACATTTCCAGCACACTGTCATGTGTTTCACCCCCAAGTCACCTAATCCAACTCTCTCAACTTGCTACTGGATAACCTGGATTAAGTCTGCAGGGCTTATGGCTGTTGGAACATCTCAATGCATCTTGTTAGTAACTAGGCTTGTGATAACCCTAGTTAGTTAAAGTATCAAGTCGTACTCATGGCTTGGCCGTGATTGATGGATGAGTCTAGTCTAGTCTTGTCTGGACAAGGCGAGTACATGGTTTCTTCAGCCGTTACTGTTATGATTTACTTATTCGATAATTGTTAGAGACTAAGTTCTATTCAGGTGAAGGGTTACAACCCCGATCCTTGTTTGGTTTACGGGTTGTAACATGGTTACTTGATTAGTTCCTTAGTTATCTTATCATTTATCATCCTGATTTCCTTAACCCATGTCTTTCATTATCAATTATGTCTTTATGTGCTAATATGCTGGTTTTAATTCTTAAGTAAAGCCTCCCTTGTGGTACTTGTTCTTTCTGGGGCCTGACCCAGCAGGTTTTGTATGGCCAAATTTTGGAGTAGCTTCCGAGGATCTTCCAGTCTTCTAGCCAGATGGTGAATACTAGACGTAACCATGGCGACGAGTGGGTTTTATTTTGCTCTTCCACTCTATTGTAAATAATTCTGTTGAGGCGTTTAGCAGCCGAGCAAGTGTTTGCTCGTGTTGAATACTTATATTTTTTGTCTGCCTAAGGGCTGTAACATGATTGACAAATCCTAGGGCTGGTCATGTATGAATGAAACTCTTGCTAGTCCTCGTATTTTGTACGACTAGCTTCATAATCATCTGTATATGAAATATATGGGATGCATTACTATTGAATATCTAATGGTCTAACATCTTGTAACCATTATTACTTGCTTGAGATTGAGACACTAGGCTTGTTCTTAACCATAAGAGACTGATGGCTTATAGATAAACCCTCATACATCTAGACAGCCGTGATCGTATATCGGGGTGGATTACACTTCTATATACGTAGCTGGCTGTGTCTGTCTTCCGCTCTCCAGTATTCTGGTTCTGGGGCATGATACGGTTTAGATGGTGGCCCATGCAGGTCTTATAAATTAAGATGGGTGGGGGTTTTATCGAATATATGTCTCAATCAACACTCGCCCTTAACCTCTACTCGTGTCTCGTAATCTTTCTGAAATCTTGACCTGATCACATGCTTATTTCCTTGATCTACCTTGGTCCTTCCTTATTGTTTCCCATGTCATTTTTTCAGTGGTATTGTTCCTGGTCCTGCCGATCAACCCAGCTGAGCACCTCTAGTGAACCAGCAACAACCTGGGGACCAAGCCCAACACTCTAGAGCAGCCTCGCGAGTCATGCATTCCGGGGATCCAGAGCCCCCAGTTCAACCCGTCCAGCCTGCAGAGCCTGACAATAGAATCCTGGCGGGACTTATCCGGGAATTGCTTGTATCACAAGATCGTCGGGGCGATGCCCTGCACCAGACAGTACAAGATGTCGTAGGCAGAGTTGGTTACCAAAGGAATAATGCAGCCAACAACTTCAAGCGCCTGATTCCTCCTTTCTTTAACGGAACTGAAGATGCTATTGCTGCTGATGCATGGCTTCAGGACACAGAGGTTATCCTGGAAGCAGCTAGGATTCCTGAGGATGAAAAGGTGGTCGTTGTGCGCCTGTAATTATTGGACTTAGCCCGCACCTGGTGGGCGATGCTAGCAGTGGGTTTGGCGACGCCTGTCTTATGGGCGGTATTCAAGGACAAGTTCCAGACGAAGTATTTCGACGCAGTAGCTCGCTATGATCTGCAGACGAGATTCATTAATCTTAAGCATATGGAAAGGACGGTCAATGGATATACGGCCGCGTTTTCTAGGCTTAGTTGGTTTGCTCCTACCTTGGTGGTGACCAAATTAGACCGAGCCTAGCGATTCCAGCAGGGACTCCACCTAGAGATCATTATATCATTGGAGCAGTTTGAGCACCAGACATTTAATATCGTCTTGCAAGCAGCTAAGAGGCATGAGTATACTTCTCAAAGGATAGTAGATCGAGCCGGAAGGAGGAAGAGGTCTCATGGGCAGATGTCCCAGTCATCAGTACCATCCCCGACAGTTAGAGCTTTGACTATTGGAGCTCATAGGAGGGCGACCACAATTTCGTCGGTTCAGCACTCGACGCCAGCGTATCCTCAACAACAGAAGCAGAAGTAGTCTTCCGTAATGGGTTGCACTCATTATGGGAAGCCAGGACATGTAGTATCAGAGTGTCGCAGAGCACAGGGATTATGCTTGGCTTATGGGGAACCAGATCACAAGATAGGGTCCTGTTCGAATAGAGCCAATTCATCGTCATCAAACCTAACCAGTCCATCGATTAGGGGTCCAGCACCAGTGCAGCAGCAGTACCAACCTCTGAGGCCATTGTTGCCTCAGGCTCAGCAGTATGCCCAAGCTTAGATTCAGAACCGACAGAGAGGTTTCCAGCAGAAGGGACCAACACCAAGAGGGTAAGGTCAGGCTATGGCTCTGACCGTGGCAGAAGAGTTGGCATCATGTGAGGTGGTGGCAGGTACCATTCTCGTCAACTCTTTTCCTACATTAGTATTATTCGATTCGGGTGCATCGCATTCATTTATGTCTGCACGATTCGCTACACGGATAAGACTGGAGCCCGAGTCATTATCAGTAAGGCTCAATATACTTACTGGTAACGGTCTTGTGAGAGTAGATAGAGTGTTTTCTTCGTGTCGAATCGTAGTTAGTGGTAGAGAGTTTTCCGCTAGGTTGATAGAATTTTCGATGTCCGACTATGATGTGGTCCTAGGAATGGATTGGTTGAAGGAGCAATACGCAAGAATAGACTGCCATATTGGTAGGACTATTTTTGGTATTCCTGATGAACCAGAGTTTTCATTTTTCAGAGGCGAAGTTGAACCTTCTCCCTCAGTCTTGCAGATGGCAGTAGCAGAGGCAGTTCAGTTTTCCAGAGTCGTTGAAGAGTTCCCTGATGTATTTTTTGAAGAGCTTCCTGGCATGCTTTCAGAGAGAGAAATTTCACCATTGATTTGCTTCCAGGGATGGCACCAGTGTCAGAGAGAGTCTACAGAATGGCGTCTTCAGAGTTAGAGATCTTGTACAAGATGATTGAAGAACTCAGAACCAAGGGATTCATTCATGCTAGTGGATCGACTTGGGGAGCCCGATACTTCTTGTAAAAAAGAAGGATGGTACATCAAGATTATGTGTTGATTATCGTACCTTAAACTCTGTAACGATCAAGAACAGATATCCTCTACCAAGGATAGATGACTTATTTGATCAGCTCAGGGGAGCGGCAGTATTCTCGAAGATTGACTTGCGATCAGGGTACCATCAGATCAGAGTTAGAGAGCAAGACATCCTGAAGACAGCGTTCAAATCAAGATATAGGCATTGGTAGTTCCTTGTTATGCCATTTGGAGCGACCAATGCACCAGCCGTATTCATGGACCTCATGAATCGTATCTTCATGCCTTATTTGGATCAGTTTGTGATAGTGTTTAAAGATGACATCTTGGTCTATAGCAAGAGTGAAGCAGAGCATGAGCAGCATCTCTGAGTGGTCCTTCAGATTCTCAGAGAACATCAGTTGTACGCGAAGTTCAGTAAGTACAAATTTTGGCTTGATCGCATTTCGTACTTGGGTCACATCATCACTAGAGATAGAGTGGAAGTGGACCCCCAGAAGATAGTGGCTATAGAGACATGGCCATTACCCAGTACCGTCGTAGAGGTTTGCAGTTTCCTAGGATTAGCTGGCTATTACCAACGATTTGTATCAGACTTCGCTCGGATTTCAGCGCCCTTGACTCAGTTGACCCGCAAGGATGTACAGTTTGCTTGGACAGCAGAGTGTCAGAGTTCATTTAAGAAGTTGAAGCGAGGCTTGATGACGGCCCATATTCTCACTCTTTCCTATGGGACTGGGGGATTTTCAGTTTATTGTGACGCTTCCGACAGAGGATTGGGATGCGTCTTGATGCAGCATGGTAAGGTAGTAGCTTATGCGTCACGCCAGCTTCATGACCATGAGAGGAATTATCCTACCCATGACTTGGAGTTAGCAGCAGTAGTTTTTGCATTGAAACTTTGGAGGCATTATTTATATGGACATCGGGTGGAGATTTTCACCGACCATAAGATTCTTAAGTATGTGTTTACTCAGAAGGATCTTAACATGTGTCTGAGGAGATGGCTAGAGCTACTTGTGGATTACGATATCAACTTGCAGTATCATCCTGGGAAGGCCAACGTAGTAGCAGATGCATTGAGAAGAAGAGCTGGAGTTTATTTTCTAACAGCGCAACCAGAGTTATTAGCAGACCTTCAGAAGATGGGGATAAAGATAGTTCTCCCTACCAATGTGGCATTGATGGCCAGCATGCAAGTTCAGTCCAGCATAGTTGAGAGGATCAAGATGGCACAATCAGCAGATGCCAAGCTTCAGCGGCTCAGAGCAGAGTTTGAAGCAGAACGGAGAGCAGAGTTATGTATTCATGAAGATAGTACTCTCCGACATGGGAGACGTCTTTGTGTACCCAGTGGTGATATCAGACAAGTGATCACGGCAGAGGCTCACAGTTCTCAGTATTCAATTCATCTCGGTGGCACAAAGATGTACCGAGACATCCGTCAGCATTTCTGGTGGAATGGCATGAAGAGGGAGATAGCCCAGTTTGTCTCCCGATGTTTAGTTTGCCAACAAGTTAAAGCTGAACATCAGAGACCAGCTGGACTTTTTCAACCTTTATCGATCACAAAGTGGAAATAGGAGCATATAACCATGGACTTTGTACTTGGGTTACCTAAATTTCCAGCTGGGAGAGATGCTATCTAGGTTATAGTTGATCGTCGCACGAAGGTAGATCATTTTATTTCCTTCAAAATTGGTCAGTCGACGGATCAACTAGCAGAGATGTACCTCAGGCAGATTGTCAGATTGCAAGGAGTGCCAGTTAGTATCATATTAGACAGAGATTCAAGATTTACATCGCACTTTTGGCAAAATCTTCAAGAGAGTTTGGGGACTCGTCTCAAGTTCAGTTCAGCATATCATCCGCAGACAGATGGTCAGTCAGAACGCACGATTCAGACTCTTTAAGATATTTTGCGATATTATACGCTGGACTTTGGTGGTTCATGGAAAGATCACCTACACCTAGTGGAGTTCTCCTATAACAACAATTTCCAGGCCAGTATCCAGATGGCACCCTTTGAAGCACTATATGGCATGAAGTACAGATCACCTTTTGCTTGGGATGATATCGGTGAGAGAGAGATGCTTGGTCCAAAGATGATTACGCAGACAATCGAGGTGGTCAGACAAGTCAGAGATCATCTTCGAGTTGTCCAAGATTGCCAGCGCCATTGGGCCGATTCTCATTGGCGTCTCCTTGAGTTTTCAGTCGACGACCATATGTTCCTTAGGATCTCGCCTACCCGTGGCGTCATTCGATTCGGCGTGCAGGAAAAGCTTAGTCTGAGGTATATAGGGTCGTTCGGTATCCTTGAGCGAGTAGGTGATGTATCCTATCGTCTCGCTCTTCCGTCATCGTTATGTGAGGAACATAACTTATTCCATGTATCCCAATTGCGATGGTATATCCCGGATCCGAGCCATGTCCTTGATCATTCGGAATTAGTTTTTGGTACCAACCTTTCGTATGAAGAAAGGCCCGTATCCATATTGGACCGAAAAGAAAAGATACTCAAGAACAAGACTATTAGTTTAGTCCGTGTTGCTTGGGGTCACCACTCTTTGGGTGAGTCAACGTGGGAGCGTGAGGATGATATCCGCTCGCGATATCCACACCTATTTGACTCATAAGGTATAATGTCTTCCTTATGCCTTATGCTTTTAGTTCCTTGTTTGCGTGAATGATTGCTTGATTGACTGCTAGTCGTAGCTTGCTTATGATTAATATAGCCTGTCCCGACATCTCTAGCCTCTTGATTAAATTTCAAGGACGAAATTCTTTTACGGTGGGTAGAGTTGTCACTCCCGTTTTTCGTTATATGTATTTTCGTATGCATATACGAGATCTCTGACATTTGTCAGGTGACCCGTAGTTGGACTTGACTTGCTAGCCTAGTCTTGGTTGGTCATGACTTGGCTAAGTTTATTTTGGTTTGGCTTGGTTTGATTGGGCTTGGTACATTATGAGAAAACCCTCTCTTTATAAAAGCCCAACCACCCCTTTCTCTCTCTTCATTACTTCCATTTATTTCTTCTCCTTCTTCTCCATTACACTCCCACCAACCTAGAGAGCTTAGGCAAGTACAACTTACTTCATAATGGATCTTCCATTTTATTGTTCTATCTTCTTCTCTACATGATTCTAAGCATCTTTAGGACTTGGTGTTTTGGTTTGGACGGATAGATTTTTGTAGATCTAAGTTTGTAGCCTTTTCGGTTTCCTTGGGTTTTGATCTACCAAACTTCATTATTTTCAAGTTTTGATTATTCTATGTTGTAGAAAATCTGATTTTACCCAAAATGGACCTTTGAAAAGTTAGATTTCGACTTGTTTTGAGGAAGTTATGGCCAAAATAAGATTTGGACATTTTCTAATTCATCTGTCCTGACACTACAACAAAAAACCCTTTTAATGACGGCTAAAAAGCGTCATTAATGACGTACCATGACGCTTTTTTTTTCCACAGCAACCGTCATGAAAATGGGTGTTATAAATGTTTTTTAAAAGCGTCATAAAATAACCGTCATAAATATGATGAGTTTCTGCTACACTTATTTTCAGCATAGTTTGAAAGCGTTATGAATAGATAATCTGTATAGACTCAATTCAGCACATTTATAACGCTCAATTCTGCACATTTTTATATTACTTTCCAAAAAATTATAAATCAATGCTCAATGTTGCTCAATTCAATTTCAAAACATTCATTTTGAACCATATTCACAAGAAAACATCTAAATGTTATAGAGTACCATTTAATCCATTTACAAATATATACATAACATATATCACCATCTTCATTACATTTTTTCAAAATAAGACATCCAAATACATATATTTACAACTACTACTAGTAAGTAGACCCTCAAAACTATTAGTACATTGGCTTCAACTTTGAGCACATCAAAACTGTCGGCATCACGTAGCAAAACCCTGAAAAATGTCTCCCTCCATCATACACTTTGTGTTAAAGAAGTAGCCAAGATGACTACACAACTCAAACAATTCTCTCAGAGGGGGCAGTTCAAGACTATCAGGTGATACAATGGGAGCAAGTAATGGTTCAAATACCTCCCAAACCTTATGTAGGTTGAGCCTTGTATCAATTAATATAGCACCTGCTATGCTTTCGACAATGTCTGCAAGAACCTGCGACAGCAAAAATGATACAAAGTAAATAACACCGTAAAAAGCAATGCTAGATACTCTGAAAAATCATCATACATAATGTTTAGAAAGAGATGCCAAGTGATAAGTAGGTCTAGTACTGCATCACCAAGAAATTCAAGCCTCTGGTTTTGAAAAAATAAAGAAAAAGAAGTCAAATGCATGATTATAAATATGAAAAGTAATTTTGAGTGTCAAACAAAAAATGATAAATATATCAGTATCTAGTATCAACTAGGAAAAAACTTCCAAACTTGCTTACTTGGTAGCAGTAGCTAGTTCCAATTTCAGAAGCATGAGTTATTGCCTCCAATAAAAGGCGTTTAATAGCAAACTCATAGCGTAATTTCTTTTCCAGAATTTCTATGTCATCAGATCTGGGAACACAACTCCAAAATGACATAGAGGTGGTCATTGCTTTCCCAACCATTTCAGACTCAAGTTCAGTATCAATGCCTAACCATTTCAATACAGCAAGAGCAGCAGTTAATCCGCCACCAACATAATATGTCCCAATTAGAGCCTCTACGCAATCAGATATTGTCTTAGATCACTATACCAAGAGAATGTTGACATATGCCTTCTTTTTCTGGTGCATCTGCAACTGGACGATCAAGAACTATAACTTTAACAATTCTCCCAACATTCGTTCCAGCATTCTTCACTAAAATCTGGAAATATCACAAAATAAGAATTATACAATTTGTCCTTTTCTTTTGTTTTCCCCTACTATGTTGATGATGATTATGTTTTAGAGAGAAGTTCACGATAACAAAAACTCGTCACTAGAAGAAATGTCATGTGGATGGACAAAATAGAATGTATCTCACAATTAAAGTTATAAGAACGAGAACTTTATCGGTCATCCTACCGTTCTTATAATAGAGCTGATGGGAAGTTTGTTAAACTGAAACTAAGCTTTATGTTTTCACAATACCAAGAAAACCCTTTCAATCAGCAAAGTGAAAAATGCCACAACCACTACTTCCCACAGGAACAAGAACAACAGAGTAATAAAATGAAATGTCATAGATTCCGTAGAAGTGGTGTTGCCTTGGAGTTTTCTAGTAAGTCTGTCAAGAAGTGTATGATCTATAATCCAAAGATTTTAGTTCAGCAATGTCAATTGTCAAGAATAAACAGTAAATGTATCATTAAATAAGTTTCAAATCATGTAGGAGAAGACTTTAAAACTATCTAACAAACTAAATATATGAAATACTTACTCCAAGGATCTAGTATTTTGATAATTGAAAGGAGCAAAAATATTCAAAACTAGAAAATGTAAAAGATAGGAACCAAATCAACAAAAACACGAGACATTAAACTTAATCAGTTAAATTGTATTTACTGGCAAAGCGCACTTCACAGATATTCTTGGTGCACTTTGACATACTTGAATTATGAGTCGAAACTATGCAATATCATCGACACTTAGAGTTGGCAAAGAATGGTCCGAAGGATTGAAAAGCAATGATGCAATCTTACACAACTTTGTCCTTACTAGACGTTGAAACATTTTACCAGATCAAGTCAGAAAGTTGACTTAAATGATCTCAGGATTTGACACAATCCTTGTAATAACGCAAATCTTATCCGTACCAAAGAAGCAGTCATCTCAATCTCTACTAACTGTAATGTTCGCACTGTAAAGTATTGTAACAATTATAAACTAAGCAAACTTAAGCTTCTACGCGTTAATTAAGAAAAATACAAACAGAGGAGCAGTAGCTGCAATATCAACTAAAACATTGAACTTGGCAAGCTTAAATTACTGCAATTTATTTTTGTCTCTTACAAAGTACAATTATAAATGACAAATTTCCTAGAGGGGATAATATTATTTGTATTTCAATACAACAGTTAAAAAAAAGGAATATAAAAGAATTGATATTGTAGCATAGTTATTATGCTAAATCCCCATATGGGCTATATCATCACCAGTGAATTCAGCAATTCCCACCAAATTTGCATTCGTGTACCATATGTCATCAATAACAGTTAAAACTCTGCAGCCCCGAGCAAATGAACCTCTCTCTCCAATCTTTACTTAACAGTAATTATATCAAAAAAAAAGCTTTCTTGTGTGCTTAGAATTTATAAATAATGCACCAATTCCAGATACTTGACCAAAAGAACAACAAGCATCACCACGAGCAAGCACCAATATGTACTAAACTACACCAAGAAGCAAAATTTACCAGCGATCCAGTAGTGATGGAGAGCCTCTTAAGCACCGAAGAGGGGACTCCAACCAGAAACGAATTCTCGCTCAGCTCGCCGCCTCCGGCGCCGCCTTCGTCGAAGCGGAGGATCCCGGCCTTCAGGCGGAGGATCCCGGCCTTCATTCAGTGTCAAGGACAGGTAATTGATGCATAAACAAATAAATAAATAAAACTCAAACTTTCTTAACCTTCGGCGGGCGTAGGCGGCCACGGAGCCGATGACGTCGCACCCGCCGCCGATCTCCAGCATATGCACGCGGTGTTCACCAGTCGGACCTCCATCACCGGCTTCAGGTCCTCCGACGACCCCTCCGATATGGTCAAGATCGCACCTCGGCTAAGATCCATCGATCAGAAACCCTAACCTAACTCTTGATGAAATTGGGGGAGAAGAGGTTTGGAGAGATGCTGCTCCTTAGAAAATGGATGAGAAATAAATTTTCTCTCTCCCACTTAGCTTTTATACAGTGAAAAAATTACAAGTTTGCCACCGCTCTAAAGTATTAATGACGTTTTGTTTTATAAACGTTATAAAAAGCCCAAAATTAGTCCAAACCGTCATAGAAAAAAGGTATTTTTCAACTTGATAATGCTTATGTATCAGCCGTCATTAAAACTCCCTGTTGAGCGTCATTAAAAGGGTTTTTTGTTGTAGTGTGAATCTGGCAGGGACGATGAATAGTGCCACATAGTGCAGCCTGCCATATAGCGTCGCATAGTGCCGCATGATGACGAAGCATGTGGCATAGTAGAACCTGCCGTATAGTGCAGCCTGTCACATAGTGTCGCATGGTGACGCAACCTGCGGCATAGTACAGCCTGCCGCAGAATACCGCATAGTGCCTATTTTGGCTGTTTTTGGCTATTTTATGTCCTATTTGGCTGAATTGTGGCCAAAATTTCTCCCAACTCCTAACATGAAAGTTGTAGATCTCTTCCTTGGCTTTAAGAATATGTTACTAGTTATTTTATGCAAGTTTCTCTCATTCATGATAATATAAGGATAGAACACGATAGTGGCCTGTTAAGACGCACTCTTAACAAGTAACAAGCAACCTTGGCATGATAATACATAATAGTGGCCCGTCGTGGCGCACTCTTGACAAGCAATCTTGACATGATAATACATGATAGTGGCCCGTCGTGGCGCACTCTTGATAAGTAAATCTAACATGATAATCTTGATATGCTGTTGTGACGGCTATCTTGACTTGCCAAGTAACTCTTGTCTTGACACCGTGGGTGTTTGTGCTTGTATAAGCTATATGTCTCGTCTTGCATCATGTCTAGGATATGAATTCCTGGTTACCACGGTCAGGGATTCATACTGAATCTGACTAAGATAATGACTAGATTGATCAAGTAGTTCATGAAGAGATTTCCTAACTACATGCAGTCCCGTTATCTAGGCGCTTTAATGGGACTTGTAGCCTGTCGTCGAGTATGGCACATTTCCAGCACACTGTCATGTGTTGCACCCCCAAGTCACCTAATCCAACTCTCTCAACTTGCTACTGAATAACCTGGATTAAGTCTGCAGGGCTTGTGGCTGTTGGAACATCTCAATGCATCTTGTTAGTAACTAGGCTTGTGATAACCCTATTTAGTTAAAGTATCAAGCCGTACTCATTGCTTGGCTGTGATTGATGGATGGAGTCTAGTCTAGTCTTGCCTAGATAAGGCGAGTACATGGTTTCTTCAGCCTGTTACTGTTATGCTTTAGTTATTCGATAATTGGTTAGAGACTAAGTTCTGTTCGGGTGAAGGGTTACAACCCCGGTCCTTGTTTGGTTTACGGGTTGTAACTTGGTTACTTGAATAGTTCCTTAGTTATCTTATCGTTTATCATCCTGATTTCCTTAACCCATGTCTTTTATTATCAATTGTGTCTTTATGTGCTAATATGCTGGTTTTAATTCTTAAGTGAAGCCTCCCTTGTGGCACTTGATCTTTCTAGGTCTGATCCAGCTGGTTTTGTATGGCCAAATTTTGGAGTAGCTCCCGAGGATCTTCCAGCCTTCTATCCATATGGTGAACACTAGACGTAACCCTGGCAACGAGTGGATTTTATTTTACTTTTCCACTCTATTGTAAATTATTCTTTTGAGGCGTTTAGCCGCCGAGCAAGTGTTAGCTCGTGTTGAATACTTACATTTCTTGTCTGCCTAAGGGTTGTAACATGATTGACAAATCCTAGGGTTGATCATGTATGACTGAAACTCTTGCTAGTCCTTGTATTTTGTACGACTAGCTTCATGATCATCTATATATAAAATGTATGAGACGCCTTACTATTGAATATTTGATGGTCTAACATCTTGTAACTATTATTACTTGCTTGAGATTGAGACACTAGGCTTGTTCTTAACCATAAAAGACTGATGGCTTGTAGATAAACACTCATACATCTAGACAGCCATGATCGTATATCGGGGTGGATTACACTTCTATATACGTAGCTTGTTGTGTATGTCCCCTGCTCTCCAGTATTCTGGTTCTGGGGCGTGACATGAAGAGAGCAAAGTACAACCCCGACAAGAAGCACTAAACAAAGTAAACTGAAGTGCTGCACAATAAACTATAATATAAGCACTGGAATATGAAACTGTAGTACATGAATAACAATGAAACTATAGTACAATATCCAGAATAATGAACTAGACTATCAGTATAACATGTATTTGAAATAACTATCAGAATATGTGGCCGGCTGGGGTAGTACAGGATACAAGAGCACAGGAGCACAGGAATAAGGGTACGGCTTAGATTTCCACGTGCACGATGAGAGACCTAAGCTATTAATCAATGTCTAGCTAATATAGGATTGATCACATATCTGTAGTATTTTTCTACCCTAATGTACAAGTAAAGAACACTGAACAATGAACGATAAACAATGAACAATCGTGTGTACAACGTGTCAATATGAGAACATTAAGCAAGACAAAAATACAGTATAAAAGAGTTTGAGTCGGTGTACTTGCCTTGCTCTGGAAGACCGAAAATAGGGAGAAAAATATGTATGTCGTCCTACTAATGGGTACAAGTTGGTTAAGTTCAAATTAAAGACATTAACTAGCTTAACTCATTTATCTCTAACCATAAACTAGCTAGTTAATTACTATGAAATAATACCAATTAAAATACACATACCACGGCTATATATATATATATATATATATATATATATATATATATATATATATATATATATATATATATATATATATATATATATATATATATATAATTTAAATATAGATAATATTTACAAAATAAGGACCATTATATATAGAATTTATTATCCAAAATTCTACTAAAAATACTTTAACAAGTATATAAAAATAAATAGTAAAAAAAAATATATATATATATATATAAAATAATAACCAACATATATCAACTATGTATATAGACTTAAAATAGGTTTTTCCAATTTAGTAAACCACTTAGAAAGATAATGTAATTCTAGCATGTAAAATTATAGTAAGATATTACTAATTAGATCATAAATACTAACTAAAAATATTTAGAGGTATATTTAGTAGCAAAATAATAAGCATTCTTAGAGTAAAACCAAGGTTGTCATCCAAAATATTTACTGGAATTATGGATTGAAAATTCTAGTAACAACATTGATAACATCTATAAACCCAGCTCAAATTAAACCCATACTTAAATTTCTCCATGGTTCTGTATGGCCCACACCTAGCCCAACTATTCTTGCTCACTCTTATTTCTGCCAAACATACTCAACCACTGGACCAGCCCAGTCCAGTATAGTCCATTCTCCTTTTTATTCTCTTCTAATTTGTAGCTCAAAATGAACCTATCATGCTCAAAATAGCTCAATCACAACTCGAATGTACATAACTAAAACCAGCAGAACCACATTCAACACAACCCAGCAAAACCTATACCACCAACCTGTGACTTAGTAACATTTAAACAAACCCCAAGCCAACAAACTAAATCCACAGTCCAAATGAAAGCAGGACCCAGGAGCACAACCATTCGAATCAATGGTTTAGCAAACCATTTGAATTCAAATATCTAGTTGACATACAAACAAAGCCCAGTAAGTACTCACATGCCTTGGCTTCCTTGAATACCCAAGCCCTAGTATTATTTGAACCTAACAGCTATCATTCAAAATTCTACAGAGAAACACAGAACAATTAATAAAGAATATACAACCCCATTGAATTTCCTACAATTGAATATAAGTCTGCTTCTTGACTTCCCGCACCCGACACCATCAAGCAGTATGGCTAGACACAAGGCAGTCATGGACACGAACAAAACACAAAACACGAACACAATCTCCCCCAATTCTGATCCTGCCCAGTATCTTTATCAAGCTAAAATCGATACGATAAAACCCGACATTAGAGAAATTATAACGTTACCTGAGTTTAGAGATTTGATTTGGAGCGAAAACTCAATCCCTCGGTGTCGGATACGATCTCCCCTTATCCAAAGACGACCTCGGGTCCTGTTCCGGCATTTAGTCGAATAGATTCTGATCACAAATAATGAAATAGAGTTTCGAATGAATTGGAATCAATTCTACTGGATGTTACGCCTTCATCTCGCATTTCATCATGGAGAGAGCAGCGACGTGCGTGTCAGTATGTTACGCCTTCGTTAGGATGAGAGACTGTCAATCCGGCCATGGAAGGTGAGCCTTTTGATCATTGATCCATGCATCGATCATATAAACCAAATCCTTTTTAGGGTTTTTGGATTAATCTGTTCATCGTATGCCCTCTCTTTTTAGAGTTTGGTGCACTTTCCGACTTGCGCTACCCTTTTTAGGGTTTAGTTGTTGTCACTTTGCACGATGCAACGCAACAGAGATGTTGTTATATGCAAAATATGGTACAACATAGACACTATGCTATATGGCACAATACAGATGTTGCGCTATAAAATACGGTGCAACACAGATGCTGCATGTGGCGCAATACAGATACTGCACGTAATACATTCGTTGCACGTGGCGCAATACATCCGTTTGTGCAACATGGAAGTTTTGGTGCAACCTGTAATTTTTGTACAGATTTGATCAGTGCACTCTGTAAATTCGTTAACTTTTTCTTGTTCACTTCTTGCAGGAAATCGGTTGGCAAGATTCTTCAGAACTGGTATCGGTGATCTTAGATGCTATGGAGCTGTACCACCTTGATACACACATCAGAGAGCTCATAACTCTTCATGTTAAAAAGGGCTTCTTCGAGATGGTAGAAAGGGCCTTTATACATGAGAGTTGGACGGTGGAGACACAGAATTAGGAATCGTATCACAAGGGTGATTTCATTCCTACTTCTCACGAAGGGTCGTCTTTTCTCTACCAGTTGTATTGTCAGCAACTTTTCTTCGAGCTGCTGCACTCTGTCGTTCTCCTCTCGTCTTTCTGAGAGAGAAGACCATAGTTAATTCCGTTGCCTTGCTTACTGCTTTAGGTTAAGTCGACAAGGCACTGGCACCAACAAAAAGATCCAAAGATGTAATAGACCTCTATTTGTTATATCTAGAATGAAAATCTGAGATGTAATAGATTTCCATTCAGATGTATCTATATTTTTAAAGAAGGAATAAAGGATGATTTTTCTCTCCTTTATGACTTGATTTAATGTGATAATATAGAAAATAGAATCCAGAGGTAATATAGATGTGAATTCATTTTTCTATTGATAATCTTCAAGTCAGCTGGGACTCAAAGACAGGATATCATGTCTAAAAAGATGATATCTATGATAATATGGATTTATCATAAAGAAAAGATACCTTTTAAAATAGTTGGGTTTCAAAAGACAAAATTGATGATTCATATAGACTCCATTGGAGATTTTGAATATTTATTATCTGTAGTTTTATTTACGAGATAATAAATGTAGGCTTTAAAAAAATTGATGAGTGAATAAGTATGCCTTTTTGAGAAAAGGTCGCTTCGATTTTTAAGACAGAGAATAAATGAAGACCTCTTCACGAGATGAAAGGAGATGAATGAACGAACATGCCTTTTCGAGAAAAGGTTGTCTCAATTCCTGAGACAAAATGTTTGGCCTTTCTATCTATAAATAGTGTGGAACTTTTCCTGATAATATTATTCATCCCTTTTCTTTCATTTACAAATGTCTTCAGAAGATGTGTTTAAGGAAACGGAAGTCATCCCGAAGAACGAAGCCGCCCTCGACACTCCTTCTGACGAGCCTCCATCGCCTACTCAGCCAACAGTAGGAGAAAGCTCGGGTGTTCCTAGACAGAAGCAGGATATTTTTGCCAAACTAGTGGAGCCTGGGAGTACTGCCGAGGAAGAAGCCCTGAGGAAAGCTGCATGTGAATTGTTGGTGTCATCCAACAATAATGTATTTGAACTCCTTGTAAAATCTGTCTTTGATCAGGAGGGCTCTGGTCCTCGTTAATTTTATGTATTTCCTTCCGTCTGAATTATAAAAGGAATTTTTATTTACGTTCTGAGTCTTTGTGTTAACATCTTTTTGTCTTTAAACATAATATTTCTTGAGAAACTTACCATTGATAGGCATCATGGCAATTCGAGCATCCATACCAGTCAATTGATAAGCTCCATTGGAAAAAAAAACTTTGCTTATAATGTAGGGTCCTTCCCATTTTGCTTCGAATTTGCCTTTGCTCGTATGCGTCATAGTCATAGGATGTCTGACAGTTAGAACTAGTTCTCTTTTTTAAAATGTTCGGACTTTGACTTTACGGTTGAAAGCTTTTGATAGACGAGCTTGGTATAACTCAATATGTTGTTGAGCTAGGAGCCGTTTCTCGTCAAGTGCTTCAAGCTCCTGAAGTCTCAGACGATCATTGTTTTCGGTTGTGAGTTCATTGGCAATGGCAATCCTTAGGGAAGGGATCTAGATTTCCAATGGTAAGACGGCCTCACATCCATATACCAAAGAGAAATATGTACAGCCTGTAGGAGTACATATAGTAGTACGGTAAGCCCACAGACATTCTCCAAGCTTTTCACTCCAATTTCGTTTGTTGGTAGAAACAAACTTCTTGAGGATTTTGATGATGCTCATGTTAAATGCTTCTGCCAACCCATTAGCTGCAGGATTGTAAGCTGTAGAAGCAATATTATTGATCATGTTGTCATCGCAGAATCGAGTGACTTCTGACTGATGAATTGTGGCCCATTATCATGAATGATTCGTCGAGGAACACCGAATCTGTAGATCACATGATGCTTAATAAAATTGACAACACTGCATGTCTTGACCTCAACTAGAGGTATAGCTTCAGCATACTTTGAGAAGTAATCAGTTATGGCCAATATGAACCGATGTCCTCAAGACGAGGGAGGGTTAATAGGACCAATGACATCCATGCCCCAAGCTTCAAAGGGCCAAGATGCTGTCGTCGGGTAAAAAAATACTGATGGTTGATGGATGAAATCAGCATGGATTTGACATGATCGGCACTTCCTTGCATACTCGATTGCATCAGATACCATTGAGGGCCAATAATAGCCCATACGGCGAATACGATCATGTAGTTTAGGACCAGGTTGATGTGCGCCACAAATACCATCATGAGCTTCACAAAGTATTTGTTTACTTCTTCTCCCGCAAGACAGTGTATGAGTAAACCGTCAAACGTTCGTCGGTAGAGTGTCTTCGTAGTATGATTATAATAAAATCTGGGTGACCGTCGACGAATTGTTGTAGCCTCTTTAGGATCTTCAGGTAAGATATCATGGACTACAAAGTCTATGAAAGGAGTCATCCAGTCTTCACTGATGGCACAGATTTTAACTGAATTGTTGAATTCCATGCTTCGGTTGTTAACTTCAATATTTAAGTTATTCTCGTCACAAAATAACTCTCTATTAGTGATGATAATCATTTGTTGCCATCTTATTGGAATTGCTAATACTGCTGCAAGATTAGCAAGTGCATCCGCTTCCATATTACACGCTCGGTGTACATGCTCGATAAAGAAACCTTTGAATGAGGTAGCCATCCTGATCGCTGCATCATGAAACGGAACTAGATCTTGATGTCGAACTTCGTATGTGCCTCTAACTTGTTTGACAATCAGTTTGGAGTCTCTGTAAACTTTAAGATATTCAATATCTAATTATTTAGCCAATTAGAGACCAATAAGTAGAGCATTATATTTAGCCACATTATTAGAACATGGCTCATCTAAAGAATAAGGTCTCTGAATAGCTTACCCTTCTGGTGAGACGAGGACGATTCCAACTCCAGCAATAATAGCACCTTTTGGTCCAATTCTGAATGATCCATCAAAGAATAGACGCCATGTAAGAGTTTCTTCTGAAATTATATTAGACTCCAAAGTTTCATCTGGAATTTCGTCATAGAGTTTAGACGATTCGGGAACTGGATGAGCTGTCAGAAAGTCAGCAAGGGCTTGACCTTTAACAGACTTTTGAGGAACATAAACCATATCATATTGTGCTAACAAAATGGCCCATGTTGCAAGCCTGGAAGTGAGTGTACTGGGCTTTTTTATCAGGACCCGGAGAGGGTTAACTCTAGAAATAACATGAATAGTTTGGCCGGTGATATAATATCTCGTCTTTTGAACAACAAACATCAAAGCTAGACATTTTTTTTCTACTGGAGTATATCGATGCTCAGCTCCAACCATCATACGGCTAAGGTAATAGATAGCCTGTTCATGACCCTCTTTATTCTTCTGAGCTAATAAAGCACCTAGGGAATGGTCTATTGCTCGAACATACATCAGGAAAGGTATTCCTGACACTGGAGGCACTAGAATTGGAGGGTTCATCAAGTACCATTTTATGTCTTCAAATGCTTGTTGACATTCTTCAGTCCAAATAAAAGACACACCTTTCTTCATGAGTTGAGTGAAAGGTCTACAGCGTCCAGAGAGATTTGAGATGAATCTCCTGATATACGCAAGCCGTCCCTAGAATCCTCGTAGCTCTTTTAGGTTGCGTGAAGGATGCATCTTTTGAATGGCTTTGATTTTCTCAAGGTCAACGTGTATACCTTTAGAGGTAATAACGAATCAAAGAAATTTACCACTAGAGACTCCTAGGAATGACTTGGTGGGATTCATCTTGAGTTGATACTGACGCATTAGATCAAAAATAGTTCTCAAATTTTGAATATGGTCTTCTTTTAGACGACTTTTGACAGTAATATCGTCAACATAATATTCAACAGTTTTTCGTAAATGATCACGAAAGATGGGACTCATGGCCTGCTGATAAGTTGCACCAGCGTTCTTAAGACCAAATGGCATGACAGTGTAGCAATAGACTCCAAGAGGAGTACGAAAAGATGTATGTTTCTCATCTTCTGGAGCATCTTGATTTGATTGTATCCTAAAAATCCATCCATAAAGGACATACGTTCAAATCTGCAAGTATTGTCAATCATGACATCATTGATTGGAAGAGGGAATTCGTCTTTGGGACAAGCTTTATTAAGATCTCTAAAGTCAATGCAGACCCGGACTTTTCATGTTTTCTTCAAAACTGGGACAACATTAGCCACCCAGTCTGGATGTTGTTCTTCTCTGACGAAACTGCAGGCGATGAGTTTCTTGACTTCAGCTTCTATGACATCCATTATGTCAGGTTGGAATCGACGCTGTTGCTGTTTAACTGGCTTCACATTTGGCAGAATGTTGAGCTTGTGGGTAGCGATCTGAGGATCTAACCCCGACTTGTCTTCATAGCTCCAAACGAATACATCAATATATTTCCTAATGAGTTGGATTGATTCTTGTTTATCCGCTTCAGGGAGGCTTTTGCTGACAAATATCGATTTTGGGGAAATTTCATTTCCAACATTGACTTGAACCAACTGATCTTCAGTATGTGGCTCGCATTGTTCAAAGCGAAGCTCCCATTGAGTATCCATCCTTTGTGCCCATGGATCAGATTCAGAAGCTTCGACAAAATCTCCATCATCTTCTGAGACCTCGATAGTCACCATATTGGAAGATAGAGTCACTCGATGGACGTGCCCTACAGTGGTGTCTGATTCCCATAAGATAGAATCAGAAGAGTTAGATCGTTCTTCTTCATCGGATTTAGAGGCTTCTAGAGTCAAAATTAGTGAAGTATAACCTAATCCCTGCTTCGTTTTGCTGTAGTATTGTTGTGATTTTCCTTTCGGAGCAAGAATACGAATAGGAGTTCGTCTTCCTTTGCCGCTATTGAGACCAGCTTTAAAATTATAGCCCATCTTTTCAATGATATCTTTTGATTGCTGACTATAACGACGTAGTTAAAGTCTTCCGTTATCGTAATTTTCTTCTTCGCTATCGGGCGTGATCTTCTGTTTCGTTCCTTTACTAAAAAGTATAGGAAGGGCATCTTTCTTCCTGGAAGGAACTAAGAAGAAGGAGTCATGCATTGGCTCGAGCAATACTTCGTTTTGAGAAGCTTCAACAGCTCCTATGGTAAGTGGTTCGAAGTTATCTAACATTTTAAAATAATATCGAGTATAATAAAGAACGTCAGTATACTATAAAGGAGATGCTACTTTATTGATTTGTACATCAAAATTTACAACATGATTCTTAGCCTTAAAAGAAGGCTTAGTAAGGTTGATAACCAGAGGAGAAGAAGGAGAAGGTTTGTTACGACGAAGGTCAATAACAAGAGGCTCAGAAGAGGTGAGCTCCCTTTGTTCCCTTTCTACAGCAGGAGGCTGTTTGTTATGAGAGGAAAGATGTATAGTCAATGTCTGAGAATAAGAGGGATGAATAGCACGTCCTTTGACGGGAATCATGAGAACATCTTTTGAAGTATGTTCAGATCTTCCTCACTATCCATCGCCAATACAACTTTTATGAACTCTTCCTTGTACATCCGAGAGTCTGTAAAATACGCTTCAACCCCCTGAAAGGATTCAAGTCGGCTACTTCCTTTTGAACTTCTCCATTGACGTCCACATATTTGAAGCATTGATGTAAAGTGGATGGTACAATATTATGCTCATGCAGAAAGGGTCTTTCCAGCAAAGCATTGTAAGAGCCGTGATTATCGATCACGTAGAAAGTAACCTTTGTATGAAGATTGCCTACTTGAACTTTCAGGCGAATCTTTTCCAAAGGATCACTTCTTCCAGAATTGAATCCCAAGATTGTCGTGATGGTTGTTGAAAGATTGTGTACAGGAATTTTCAATGCATCTAGTAGAGTCTTTGGCATGATGCTAAGTGCAGACCCAGGATCGATCAAAATACGATCAACCTTCATGGTATCGATATATTCCGTGAAGTAGAGGGGCCGATCATGACGATTATCTTCCAACAGCATATCATCTTGTGTAAAGGTGATGTTTGGCATCAATTCCATCACACTATGACAATGAAGGCATGTTATAGGCTCATCTTCTGGCTTCTTGAGAAGTGCTAGACAAGTATCAGCTTGCTTCAAAGCTTCACTTAATGTTTCTCGAGTTTTCTTCGAAAGACGGAGTAGTTCAAAAATTGACAATCTTGCCGGGGTATTAGCCAGCTGAGCCAGTATATCAAAGTTATATGGCTTCTCAAGTCCCAAAGTTGGGAGTCTTCTTCAATACTTTATCAAAATGGGCAGACTGTTTTCCTTTGTAGATGTCATCGATTTGGGAAGAGTTGGCTCTATTGGAGGTGATGAAGCTGATGGAACATTGACAGCAGGAGAAGATGGTGCTTGAGGAGCCTCCAAAGCTGGAACAGGGTTTTCTTGACCTTCTAAATAGTCTCTTAGGTAATGTTTCCCAGACCTGGTACCAGTTAAGACTTCTTCTTCGGATACAGGCTCAAAGGACACCATATTGTAATTCTTTGCCTGGATCTTGTTTCTGGAAGGTTTTTTTTGGCAAGATGGAGAGTTTGTCCAGTAACCCAAACCTACCCGAGATTGGTTGTGAGAAAGACATAGGGAAAGAGGTACATGAGATTCTTTTCCATGGTTCAGACCAGAAGCCTTTTGTAGATCATATCCCATTTTCGTCATTAATTCACGAGATGGTGGGCTATACAGATAGAAAGCTGGTTGGTATTTGGCTTCTGATTTTGACAATGTTGTCTTATCAGGGGAAGAAGAAGAAGGATTATCTGGTGCCAAGATGAAGGTAGCAGTTAGAGGTGGAAGATAATGTTCACCAAATGAAACCATATGACATGATTTATTTTTAGTGGCCTTCCAAAACTTGGTGAAAGAAGATGGTGTTTCAAAGTCCGCCACTAAATCTGGATGGATCCATATAATTTTCCCTCTATCAGTAGATAGAGGAACAAGACCATCAGTTCTTGCAGGTGGAAGATTAACAATCTCCAAAGTAGTTCTCGGGATGGGGATGATGCTATCCTGCACAAGTTGAGCTAGAAAATTTCCAAACTGTAAAGTGACAACATTAGCCGTTACAGTTTCCTCATCTTGCTGGAGAGTGATTGCACCGAAATTGACCATCTCCTAAATTTTACCCTTGAGCACTTAGCACGCTCAAGTTGGGTGCCCAATAAACCTGTGGTAAACACAATATTTAGGATGGTCAGTCTTACCAACTTCATCTGGCCGTTTAGGTTCTGGCAGTTGGAGTTTATTGCTCTTGATGAGGCAATCAAAGATACTCATGATATCATCTTCATCAAAAGAGTATTCTTCTTTTGGATGTGGTGCCCGTTGTGGTGGTGTTGTTGGGGTAGATGTTGGATGATTTACATTGATGGCTAGGGCTTCTTTGCCTTTGAGGTTAATGGCCAAAGTCTCCTTGCTCTTGCGATTGTTCTGACGGCCACTATTATTTGGTATAGCGCATTCATCTTTGTCAAGATTAGGCAGTTGAATGCCTAATTGCTTGAACTTGTCAGCCCTCTCTTCTGCTGCTTTGGCGTTCATTATGAGTGAAGGCCAATCCTGGAATTATGTTGATCCTATCCACATGCTGATTATAGGCAACATGTTTGATTTGCAAGTGTCTATAGTCAAAGCATCTGGGTTCCGAGAGGTATTTTGAGTGCTTCACGGCGGAACCGTTCAATGAAACGTTCAGTAGTTTCATTATGTCGTTGTTTGATTTTGATGAGAGCAGACATAGTCATGTCGTTGGTTCCCTCATAAAACCGTTCCAAGAACATTTGTTTGAAGCCAGCAAAAGAGGTTATACACCCATCTGGTAAACTACGATACCAGTCATATGCTGCACCAGCTAAACAACCGACAAATACTCTAGTAAGAAGAGCATCATTTGGTTGAAGTTGATCGGTCATTACTTCAAAATGATTGAGGTATTGACTTGGAGACGTGCTGCCATCAAACAGCATAATAGTAGGGGGTTTGTATTTAGAAGGAAATTAGACCTCTTTCCATTCTATTGGATAGGGCTGTTTGATCCCAAGCTTTTGCAGGTCATTATTCTGTTTGAAAGCTTCAAATTGAGTACGTAAAAGTTTTACGGCCTCATTGTTATCTCCCGTTGATTGCGGAGTAGTGAATTGATTCGATATGTTAGGAGGGGGTACCGCATGATAAGTACCACCCTCGGCACCAGATTGACTTGGAATAGCATGCACAGGAATGAAAGTGGTGTGAGGAGATTGTACACCCAGGTCAATATTGATAGGAGCTGATGTTGTTACAGGTTCCTGAGTAGGAATCAGATTCGCGACCGATGGAACTGTATGTTGTGCCATAATCACAGCATGCATGCATGTCATCATCTCAGCCATGTTCTTCAAACTAGCCTCCAAAGCAGCAACTCTCTACTCTTGATTGAAAGAACTGGAAGTATCTTAATCTTCTGTGACGGCATAAGCAGTCACTTCTCTAGCCCTCGAAGACGAGCTAGTAGAAAGGATGGTCCTTTCAGAACCTTCACTGTCAGCATCAAAGTCACATACAGAACTACCCCCAGAATAAGTGATAGGGATATCTTTTTGACTGAAAGAATCTTGGTTAGAAAGAAGATTCCTTTGACCGATTATTTCTCGGCTCCTTGATCTAGTATATTGATATGCTCCTTCATCGGATTCATGAATCCAATCTAAGTACTGTTGGCTGGGATTACGGAATGCATTATGTCTTGGACATTTTCCACCCCCAGTGCTTCGGGATGCCATGTTGACAGTAGCATATAGTAATTCATCTTTGTCCACAAGGATTGGTTCAGGAGTCTGACCGTAATTCAAACGATCAAAGACAGACCGCTTGGCCGACTGACGGCAACATTTGATGATAACTTCATGGTGGTGATTACAATGAAGCTGTTGGTCCACTGCTAGATGGGATGGATTTGTAACTTTCTGCTTCTGTATTAAGAGTTTACAGAGATCACTAACAGAACGAGAAGAAGTTACAGGAACGTAGTCCTTGATGATATTCGGGACATGGTTCCTATTCTTGAGGTGTCCCGTACCTTGAGTGTACAAGGACGTGCTAAGTTGGTTAGTATAAGTCATAGGATCTTTCACCTCAACATTCTTCCTCTGGTGCAAGTTAGCAACTGGTGTAGGTTGCTCTTGATACATTTTGTGTTTTCTCGAAGTTGACCCTGATTGGCACCTGTTGATATAGGTGCGCAAGTCTGACAGGGGAGCTACTTGTGCATTTACTTGAGATACTAGTAGTTTGCCTTGTCGAGATCTTGAGATACATAGGGTTGGTAGATCCTGCCCTGACCTCTTTGGAGTAGGCATAATACCCTTTTGCATGGAAAGTTTATTCTAAATAGAACCCATCTTCCTGACAGAGATTTGGTTGTCTCTACTATGGAGAATAGAATTCCTATCTGAATTAGCAGTACTTTCCACGCAGTCAATGACTCGAGCAGAATGAGAAAAGGCTAAAGAGCATTTTTCTTGATTTAGTGATTTCTCACTAAACTTCTGGTTTGGTGGCAAAGAGGGAGTCTCTAAACAGTGCTTCTCTTTGCGTTGCACTAGTGCAGAAGCATGTGCAGGTTGCGCCAGAGCATGAATAGGCATAGGTTACGCCAGAGCGTGAACATTGTGTAAGTTGCGCTGGAGCAGGAACATGCGCAGGTTGTGCCAGGAAAGAAAAGGCCAAAGGGCACTTTTCTTTGTTTTGTCCAGCGGTGTGTCGAGACGAAGTCTCCTTCAATTTCAGAGTCGGAGAAGTGGAGGGGTTAGCCAAAAGATTGTCTCCCTTAGGTTGCGACAAGGCAGTGATGGGCGCAAGTTGCGCAAAAGCAAGAACAGGTGCAGGTTGTGCCAGGGAAGAAAAGGCCAAAGGGCAATTTCCTTTGTTTTGGACAGCGGTGTGTCGAGACAAAGTCTCCTTTAATTTCAGAATCAGAGAAGTGGAGGGATTAGCCAAAAGACTGTCTTCCTTAGGTTGTGCCAAGGCAGTGATGGGCGCAAGTTGCACAGAAGTAAGAACAGGTACAGGTTGCGCCAGGAAAGAAAAGGCTAAAGGGCGCTTTCCCTTATTTTGGACAGCGGTGTGTCGAGACAAAGTCTCCTTCGATTTCAAACTCGGAGAAGTGGAGGGATTAGCCAAAAGACTGTCTCCCTTAAATTGGGCCAAGGCAGTGATGGACGCAAGTTGCGCAAAGGCAGGAGATTGTGTCGTCGAGGACTTAGGAGTCCAAATAGAGCGCGTCTTGCTCTTAACAGCGGCAGCAGTGCTCTTGGCAACCCAGCATTGATCATGGCCTCGTAGGCTGTCTGGTCGACTTGAACGACCAGGATCTTCTGTGTCTTGTCGATTGATGAGGTATCACATTGCGTTGTCACTTTCTCGTCGGAGGAGAAAGTCATCCCCAGCAGAGTCGCCATTTTGTTTGCAAAAAACAAAAGTCTTATTGCAAACTTAGAAAAGAATACAAAAGTATAATTGATTTCTGGGAAAGTACAACTATAGAAATCTGATCAGAAGACGATCACTTTATCCCTTGGACGACGTGATATCGAAGGCACGAGCCTCTGGAGGATGCAACAGCACTTTAGCAAGAGATTATGATCTTTATTGATGCTTTGAGATTGATTTGAAACTCTATTTATATAGTTCTTGAAATAACTGTTTAGCAGTTATTCTAGGTTGTGCGCGCTTCACGTTGCGCGCCTCCTGTTCACTTGCGCAAACAGTTACACTAACTGTTGTGGACGTGTGGCATCGTTTGATTGAGATGCGCGTGGTCGTGAGCAGTGTAGTGGGCACATTCTGCGAAGTTAGTGGCTTGTGCGCCACGTCACTCTATTCTGAATACTGTTTGATCACCTTGCATGAGCTTCATCAGGTTGCGCGTGGGCGCAATGTAATAACCTGTACGAGCGGTTGCACCAACTGCTGTGGATGCCTGATATCATTTGATTGAGATGCGCATGGTTGTGGACAGTGTAGTGGGCACGCTCTACGAATTGGTGGCTTGCGCGCCATGTCACCCTGCTTTAAAATAAGAGTTGATCAAGTGGCGCCAACTTGTTAGGCTGCGCATGGGCGCAACTCAACAACTGGCGCCTTTGACTAGGTCTTCTGTGTTGTAATGATTAATTCTCGTGCCACACAATGACTTGCGGCAACCAACTGTCAATATTAATTACATGCTAATAAAATCTTCTCGAGCGCCACGTTGTGCGGGATTCGAATAGATTTTCCTTAATCTCCGTGCTGTCAGTTGTCAGGTAATGATGATGCCGTTACAGCTCCTCGAGAAAGTGCGCCACGTGGAGCTTGTGCAACCTAACTCCAGCGCAACCAGATGTTGGCGCAACCTGATGCTGCACAACTTGATGGTTTGGCGCAATGTAATGATTTTGTGCCATCTGATGATCGAACACTTTAATAGGTGGCGCAGCTTAATTTTTAGCCTCTACACTGGCCTTGCCATGGCCGAACTCCTCGGAGCTAGGGTTAGGGTTCGAGGATAGATTTTGGGAAAGAAGAAGAGTGGGAACTCTGCTCCTCCGAAAATTCTTGGGACAGAGAATGAGAAGAGGGATAGAGGGTGATTTTTATAAAGCTCACAGGAAGTTAGCTTTCTTGATGAGGGGGAAATAAAAAATTTTTGGGAAAAGCTACTTTGGAACAAATGGATGTTCTCCTCAAGTGGGAGAAGAAATTAAATTTTTTAAAAATGATTTCTAGATCATTAGGAAAATTAACCTTAAAAATCTATATCAACTATTCTTCTTCTAAAATAATATTACTTTAAATCACAAGCTAACATATTTATTTCTAGAATACCAAGATATTTAGAAATTTTATATTATTATAAGAGTAACATGACTACATGGTAACTAATATTGCTAGCACCAAAATAATAATTGTAGAAAATTCTCATATCTCAATTAAATTTATAAAACAATATTTTTGAAGTATTAATAAAGTACCAAATTCTATTTATTCGGGAAGGTGGAGTTACAAATCTCCCCCTCCCTCCCCGAAAATTTCGTCATCGAAATTTCAGATGGCACGATTTAAACACTACCAAGAATAATCAAATACAAAATTAAAATTTGACCCAATTTAAAGTAGTACAAAGTGATAGTCACGAAAAACATGGTCAAAGAATAATAGTCTCAATAGTATCCGATAATCATACATATCTGGAGTCACTTTTCCTACAGTTCCTACCTCGCCAGTATGTATCTGACTGCAGTGAAATTTCAGTTTCATGATCCCGATAATAATAGATTACAAAAATATTCTATCAACTTTATCCGATATTGTCAGAATAACTCAAGAGATTAGATATTTAGGATATAGTCTCAAGAATATCTGAAAACCTAAGAATACCTGAGATTACTTCGACTTAAAGCCCATGCATTGTCACGACCCGCTTCCGAATAATCGGACACGAGTCGGACACGCCCAGCCTTAGTCGTTCGACACGACGAAGTAAGCTGTACCAAGCTAGAAAAAACTAACTAGATAAACATGAATGTGCATAATCACAGCATCTATATAACGTTCCCAGAAAGATAATATCACCATAATCCACAAATCCATATAACGTAAAGGTACCAGAGTCATCAGGAATGAAATATACTATGAACACTAAAAACAGTATCTAGAAGTAAAGCTAAATAGTCTAAACCTGAAGCCTCTAGCTAAATCATGTCTCCATCCTGCTCAGCTAAAATCCCGGGCTCTGGCCCATAAGGTAGAATGATATCCTGCAAGTATACCTGCAATATATCCAGTCAGAAACGGAGCAAAATACAGTTCTAGGTGATGAACAAGAACATCATGGTATAGAAATAAATGAGTACAAGAGACATGAAATATAATGTACAGAAAAAGAACATGAAAGTACGGGAATGTAAGTACAAAAAATGAAGTACAGAAATGTAACTATGAACCTGAAGTACAAGACATGACATGTGCACAATATTTGAAATACAACTAGCCTATGTGTCCGGCTGGGGTGAGTACAGGAACATGTACAGAAGTACATGAATATCGGTACGGCTTAGGACCCGCGTGCATGATGCGAGGCCTAACCTATCTACATGAATATAGTAATCGGGGTTTGGTCACATAGCTAGCGTATTTCCCCTCCCGACACAAGTAAGTACAAGAACAGGAAAATACGAGAGTACAAGATATCAGGTCATGATGTGTCACAAGGTACAAGATATGTAAATGCACAAGACCATAGAAAAGTACTTGCCTTGCTCAGGGTGATCGGGAATAAGGAGTAAGCTGTAAGTCACCTGGTTGGTACAATTTGGTTAGGATTCTGAATAATACCAACTAGCTATCTACTCTCTGATTATAAACTATTTATAGAATACTTATAAGAGTATGTTAGCTATACTCAAACCTCACTAGTGATAGAACAATAGATACGTATTAAATATTGCTCACCAGATATTCATACGGTGATAGGATAATCATAAATTGGTTACCTACATCTGTACTTTTACTTAAGGAATTTAAAAATATTAATTTACTGAAATTACCAAAACAAACATATTAGCAATATTAATATTTAATGCCTGGCTTGTTCTCCCAATCCCAGCAATTTGTAAACATAAATTCTAGACAAAAGTCTTCAGCATGGATGTAAAGCCAGGACCGTACAATTTTAATTTAACTATACTATATACAAGCTCAACTAAAGTATAAACTCAGGAAAAATTATACAAGACTCAACATTATTCAATGAAATGAACACAGATTTTCCATTCTAATTCGACTTGAGGCTCCAGTTTACGTTTTACAAAAGTCCAAACACATTGCTTGGCCACCCACTCAAGAACTAGCTCCCTGTCGAGTACTGCTATATACTCAAACCCATCTCAGAAATTTCATACACAGATGCAAACCTTGGCAAATATGCAACTAAACTTCTTAACAAAGTAAAAGCAACTCAAAAGCCTAGCAATTCACAATGAAGCCCAGAAGCATTCTTTATAGCCCCAATCTAGCAATTTGCATTATTCAAAATATACACAAGCTCAACTTTTATTCTTGACACAACAAAAGCCTAGCAATTCAACCTAGATTTAAACCAACAGCTACATTTGAATTCAAATCCCTCCAACCATCAACCTGCATTAATTCGACTTCTCCTTTTGGCTAATTAGACTCCATCCCCGGATCGACCTTCTTGCACACGACCTCGACACCGAACACACAACAATTGGACACAAACCGAGTGTCGGACACGAGCGACTCCTTCGCATCCCCGTCCACAGCCCTGACCAATGCCCCATTAAATCTAGGTATGGAATAATGTTCTCTACTTCAAGAAGGACAGAGCGTTACTTGAGAGGAATAGATTCACTTGGACTGATGGAATTAAGGCCAATTGGCTCCGACACGAACGAAGCCTGGTTCCGACAATTACACAAACAGTTGGGGCGCATCCTAAAACAGAAATATCAAAAATTCACTCCTGAATCTGGAGAAAGAATTTGCAATACATAATCGTAAGGCCCATGATCCGAGCGATCATGCCCACCTAATCAAGAAGAATCGATCAACAGAACTTACCCAATCTTAAATTTCTATCGATCGATCGACTCTCCACAGGACCTACTCTTTAAGAATCTACAAGAAGAAGGAGAAATCGTTCAGTACAAGATCAAGAACAGATCTCATGATCAAGAACTTAAATCGATGAGATCAGTCTACATACCGGAATTATATCGAGCTTGACAAATTTGGTGAAGAAACGAGCTCACGTCCTGCAGTCGTAAAGATCACCGGAGGAAGAAGAAATATTGCCATCACCGTCCGCCGCGTTGTCGGCACTCGACTCATGGTCTCGTCGGAGAAGACGATCTCAGCCGCGGAGGAGTAGCGTTGTGCCTAGACACCGGGCGCCGCCGCCATCGTAGTCGATCACCACCTAGGAACCTCGGCTGGAAGTCGATCATCTGCCGCGGAGTGGTCGCGCCCTCGGAAACTCGTCGGGGTTCTCGTGCTGTCATCAAGAGGACACCCAGTCGGCCACGGTGGTAGGAATGGCTGCCATGGCCGGGATTAGGGTTAGGGTTCAGCCGAAAAAAATTAGGGAGGAAGAGATTTGGGAATTTCGAAAAGGAGGCTAAGGGAAATGAACTTTCATTTCTCTCTCCTTAAACATAAGTAATGAGAGGGAAAGTTTGCACAAAAGTCCTCTATTAAAGAAGAATTTTATCCCTGCAGTAAAAATTTGTTAGTAAGTTAGAAATCGTTATGTTTGTTGGGAGTTAGTTAGAGAATTGGGGACCACTTGAGTTGGTTATAACAAACTTATGAATTTACAATCTTGCTAAAAATATAATTTAAATCTCCCTCCATTTAATAATATAGAAATTCAATCAAATAATCTATTTATTCAATTTAACTCGAATTAGGAGTGGACTTTAAAAACCCAAAAAAATTGAGAAAATTGGGTTACATAACTCGCCAGTGTGCATCTGATTGCAGTGGACCCACAGTCTCCATAATCCAGATAAATGGCTGTAGTGCACATCTGCCATGCCATAATAGGTCGTCAAATATATATTTTTCAACTGTATCCATAAGAATTTCAAAGGAGTTTGCGAAGAATGCAAATGAGTTCTAAAAGTTCTAATCATGATAGGAGTGTCTGTTCTTTAGGAAACAAGGAGGTGTATCAGTGCGATATCTATCATGTAGATATTATGTCTTTGAAATCAAGGGGTCAATAATCAGTAGGGAAAAATAAAGTCGATGAACTTCTGGAAGATCTTCATTAGCTGCGTGCTATCGAGAGTGATCGTCTGAGGAAACGGAGGAGGCAGTGGAAGCTCTGGTGCCTCGAGTGCAGGAGGCTCAGTAGTCCCGGTGTTACTTGTCGTGACCATCCTGTAATAGAAAGATAAATTGTTGATTGCTAAGTCCTAGAAAATAAACAACCTAGAAAATAATGAGTATAACCATTTCCCACGGATTCTATGTTGTGACGAGTTTTTCTTAGTTTCGTTGGTCCCCCAATAGCACTTTATAGCCTAAGTGCCATTAGGACAGACCTGCATGGGCCACCAAAAAAATATGTCACGACCCGCTCTCGAATACTCGGGTACGTGTCGGACACGTCCAGCCTACGTTGGAAGACGCAACGCAGTAAGCCGTACAATATTAAAGGAAACTCCAAGTCACAAGATAAGTAAAACATCATAGCTACTATAAACGTTCCCAGAGAGATCACCACAATCCACCAAGTCAATACAATATTCCAGAGACAAATCCGGTAACAAGAATAAAATATATACAATTCTGGAATCTGAAAACAATATCCAAAAGTAAAGTCACTAAACAATCTAGAAAATGACTAAGCTAAAACTCTATAATCCTATGTCTATCCTGTTCACTATGACCTCAAGCTCTAGCCCATAAGAGGTGCAATATCCTTAAGTATACCTGCAACGTATCCTGTCAGAAAGAGAGCAAAGTACAACCCCGACAAGAAGCACTAAACAAAGTAAACTGAAGTGTTGCATAATGAACTATGATACAAGCACTGGAATATGAAATTCTAGTACATGAATAACGATGAAACTATAGTACCAGATCTAGAACAATGAACTAGACTATCAGTGTAACATGCATTTGAAATAACTATCAGAATATGTGACCGACTGGGGTAGTACAGGTACAAGAGAACAGGAGCACAGGAACAAGGATACGACTTAGAGTCCCACGTGCACGATGTGAGACCTAAGCTATTAATCAATGCCTAGCTAATATAGGATTGATCACATATCTGTAGTATTTTCCCACCCCAATGTACAAGTAAAGAACACTGAACAATGAACAATGAACGATGAACAATGAACGATGAACAATGAACGCTGAACGATGAACAATGAACAATCGTGTGTACAATGAGTCAATATGAGAACATGAAGCAAAATAGAAATACAGTGTAAAAGAGTTCGAGTCGGTGTACTTTCCTTGCTCTGGAAGACTGAGAATAGGGAGAAAAATCTGTATGTCCTCCTGCTAATGGGTACAAGTTGGTTAAGTTCTAATTAAAGATATTAACTAGCTTAACTAATTTATCTCTAACCATAAACTAGCTAGTTAATTACTATGAAATAATACCAATTAAAATACACATACCCTGGCTATATATATATATATATATATATATATATATATATATATATATATATATATATATATATATATATATATATATATATATATATATATATATATATATATATATATATATATATATATATATATATATATATGGGTCGTTCTACAATACATCCGCTGGAAATGGATGTATCGATACATCCGAAATCTGGACCGTTGGATGTTGATCCAATGGTTCGGATTGAATAATAGTGTAGAAACATCATTTAATGCTGATTTAGACTTTTGACCTGTTGGTAACTTGCTTTAGCAGGTCATTCTTCACTTTAATTTTTTCAATGAACACCCTAAATTAATTCATATTTACTCTCTCAAAAGTCCATCCAATTTAATATTTCGTATTATATTTTTTTGGTTACAGGCCGTCGTGGTGGTGGTGTTGGTGGTTGTGGTGGAAAGAGAAACAGAGATGAAGATGGAAATAAGAATCGGTCCGGATCGCGTCGAACGTCGTCGAGCCCTCCTAGAACAACGAGGAGTACCAGCTGCGCCGTAAAGAATCGGTTCGCTTCGCGTCGGACATAGTCGAAACCTCCTCGAACAAGAAGTATTAGCGGCGCCGCTCTAATTTTACTGTCCATGCCATTGTCAGAAATCTTATTTTTCATCTAATAATTTAATATTTTGTTAATAAAGCTACATGTCACGGTGGTGGTTGTGAACTGAGGAAAACCTGCTTCTGAGGTCGGGTGGATCATCTTGTCACATATTTTTAAAAAAATCTGTATTGATCGGACGAATTTTTTTTACTTTTCTAATGATAATATTTTCGAAGAGAATATTTTATTTGGACGGTGAACGGCCATTCTCTTTGCTTTTAACACGGAGAATGGCCATTCTCTTTGCTTTTAACACGGCGAATGGACGGAGAGTGGCCATTCTCTTTGCTTTTAACACGGCGAATGGACGGAGAATGGCCATTCTTTTTGCTTTCTACACGGCGAATGGACGGAGAATGGCTGTTCTCTTTGTTTTTAACACGGAGAATAGCCATGCTCAAGGAGAATGGCCATTCTCCATTACTTTAACATGGAGAATGGCCATTCTCCGTTCTTTGAAAACGGAGAACGGACACTCTCTGTGCTTTTAACAAAGTATGGTACATTTAGGACTGGAAATGTTCAAGTATCTCATATTTTTTTCACCAAATATTTACAGTATTTTTAATATCATTTACCATAGTACATTCATTTTATATTAAATCATTTTCAAGATAATCCGAATATCATTTTATCAGGCTTCCACTGTATGGCTGAACAAAATTTCTTGCGAATGTTTGAATATAATTAACCTACTATCAAAGAGAATTTTTTTTACATTACATTATGCCTTACACTGGCATCGACTTCATACTGATGGCATCGATGTACTGATGGCAATAACAAAGGATGAACATGCAGGATTACAATTATGTTTCCGCAATAACAAGGGATGAACATGCATGATTACAATTTTGCTTCAGCAATAACAAGGGATGAACATGCACTGGCATCGAATTCATATTGATGGCATCGATGTAATAATTTTTTACAGAAAGCAAAATACATTACAATCAAATAAAGTTTTAGTGATCCCAGGAATGCATCCGTAATGAGGCCACCTGTAAACCCTAGCAATGCACCCAGGACTCACGAAATCTGTGATGGGCATCTGCAAATCAAAGGAATACACCAAAATATCAATATCATCTATCAAGGCCAACTGCCAACCAAATAAACGCTTCAACCAAAAAATCATAATCAAATTAAGTATACTTCATTCCAAGTCCAATAAACTGTATAATTCACGTTACAGTAATCTGTCCAATCCACGTTAGTAATTCAACATAGAACCTGCATAATTCACAATACAATAATCCAAATAAATATCAGACCTACTCTAAATTCAAGACCATATTACATTTTCAAAACAAATTACGAACTATGCACTGAGTACAAGCAAAAAGTTTAGTCTTACAATATTTCAAACACAAAATTTAGTTTGTCCGCCATGACCAACAAATATTCAGAACAATATTACAAGTCAAATATTACTTCCACATTGAAATAAGAGACATTCAAAACTCAAAAGATGAATCTTCATAGACGTCTCCATCTTCTTCTTCTTGTTTCTTTTTTTTTCCTACTTCTTCTTTCTCAAAATATCCTTCACCTACACCTTGAGGGACGGATGAAGAAAAATTATAGTCAGTATTGACTCACTTTATTCTGGTTGTCGGATATAGTCTTCATCTCTTTGAAGACATTCTCAAAGTTTGCAGCAACAAAATTGTATAGATCATCAACCCTGTCCTTAGTGTTTTTGATTCCATAAGTTGATGGTTTTCCAGATGTTGATGGTTTGCTTGCAGCTGCTGCCCGTTTTCTAAACATTCGAGTGAAGGTTAGTTTTCTCATGGGGCCTTTGTTTTAATATAAACATCCCCTGCTAAGCTTGGGACAGAATGTTTATTAGCCATCGAGCATACAAATCCTCCGAAAGGGAGAGCTGTCCTTGCAGTTGGTTTTCCCACGAGATGCATCATTCTACTGAACATGTAGGAACCTATATCCATCCTTTTTTTCTTCCCCATATAATAAAGAAATTTTACTCTCTCGGGATGGATGGAAAACTCATGTCCAGTAGGGTTGAGTGTTTGAGATACGTAGGCATGCAACAATTTATACAAAGTTTTTAATTGATCTTTGTATACATTTTGAGGGGTCTTGGCACCCATTGAAACACCTGTAATCTCATGAATTGCATCCGTCATGGAAACATTATCAATATCTTTCATATCAAACTCAGGAACTGGATCAAATCCATAAAATTCGTTGATGACAGCAGCATTTACCCTAATCAGTTTCCCTCTCAGAAACACCAGTGGTTGATCCTCTTCTTTTTCTTTAATTTCAGCCGGAAGATTTGAGTAAAATTCTCTTACTATTGTTTGGGAGATTTTCTCAAGACAGGATTTGTTCAGTTTCTCCAATTGATAGAATTTCAATATATCCAGGAAAGCTTCGTCTTCGACATCATCCATCTTAATTGATCTTTCAGGCATAACAGCCTTTTTCTTGAAATATTTAATGTATATCTTCTTAGTTTTAGAGTCTTTAAATTTTTTTACCTCCTCTCCAGCCTGGGACTTATCTGATGATTGTTCTTCCTCTTCATTTTCCTCTTCTGATGAGGATTCAAAATCCACAGAGTACGCTGATGACTCTGTATCCGTTGCCACCTTAGCCTTCGCTTGAGTACGCCTTCGATCTTCATAAGTTGAGTCTTCCGACGACTCTGTATCGAAGATAGATTTTCTGGTCTTTGTCGAGCAATGAGTGTTTTTAGCCTTTTTTGCACGTGGCTTGGCTGCCGCCTCCGCTTTCATCGTCGCTGCCGTCGCCGCTGCTTCCGCCGCTGCCCTTTCGGCCTCTGCCCTAGCGACCATAATCTTGGTTTTCGCCGCCCTTACAAGTTCTGCCCTTCGGGCCTGTATCGCATCCCTTCGTGGATCCTTGCCCTTCGGCGACGGTCGTTGTTTCTTCGGTGGCATTTTGATTAGAAGGGGGTTTGGGAGAAGGAAGAGGGTTTGAGAGAAGAAGAGGGAAAGTTCGACCGTCTTATATGACCTTGGGAAGTGGAAAAAATTAGAATAGTTTTGAGTCTTAAATTAAATTTATTACTATTATTACTAGTATAAGACGGTCGAATTTATTACTATTAAATTTAAAAAACTACTTTCCAAAATTAAATTTATTACTATTATTACTAGTATATATCCATGTGAAATCACTACATAAACCTTTGGGATTTTGAGACCTTAATTTTAAAAAATTCTTTTCCAAAATTAAATTTATTACTATTATTACTAGTATATATCCACGTGTTCCGTATAAATTATTGAAAAATTTGGCAGAAAAAACGTGGTGGAAACATATTTATTTAAAAAAATTTGACAACATATTTAAGAATGTGAAGTTTAAGACTCAATATTTCTATTTTACGAATATTTGATTAAATTTTTGAAAATAAGAAGACTATGTACTTGAAAAGAGTAAAATTGAAACACTCAATGTTGTCCTCTATTTTACTTTGTAATCATATTTAAGATGGATTTGACGGCAAGATTGACGCTGGCAGCATAATCAATTCTATGACGTAACAAGTCATTGATGGGGATATCGTCGCTGATATATTGATTTGACGTAAAAAGATTTGTTAATTATAAAGAGCAATGCTATAGTTAGCAAATGGGTGTAAGTTGTAAGAAGGTTGTAAAAGTTTGATTGTAGCCGAAACCAAATTGAGTTAACAAAATATTATATTTTATTAAATCCCAACTTCGTCGCCGGAACATTCTCCAGAGAAGTATACAAGAGGAGGACAAAAAACTGTAAAACACGGAAAAAAAAAAAAAGGGTCTAGCCCTCACTGGCCTCCCGGAGGATCTCGCAAAGTCCTGCAGGGTGCGCACCCGCCCTATGGCACAGGCGGCGAAACGCTTCCCTCTTCTCCAGAGAATCCCGTTCCTCCGGAGTGATCGGAACAGGTCAAAGTTTGGGCGCGGATGAAGAGGTCGAGCGATGACCTCCAGTGAAACCCGCAGGCGGTCAGAAAGTTCGCAGCGCTGCCAGCCAGTCATGGGCGGAGGCGGCAGAGGGTGCTCCATGCGAAGGGGCTCGACGACGAATGGAAGAAGGCCTGGCAATGGTTCCCAACCAGATGATCTTTTTGGAGCATGTTAAATGTGCAACCTACTCAGAGGAATGGGGGACCCCTATGTATATATATACACGTTCCTAACCGACTCTTCCTATTCCTTATTGGAAGTTGGGATATAATGTTAAAGTTACAA
>JANAVB010025800.1:14149234-14151734 GCA_029216955.1 Iris pallida
GATCTCCTCGATCACCACTCTCCTCCTCCACAGTAGTAGAGAAGAAGAAGAAGAGAAGAAGAAAAGAAAAAGTAGAAATAGAAGTAGAAGAAGAGAATGTTGGTGGAGGAGGAGGAGGAGGAGGAAGTGATGGAGGAGGGGTCGGCGGAGCTCCGGCGGGAGGAGGAGGAGGAATCGGCGGAGCTCCGGCGGGAGGATGGGGAGATGGTGATGACGGAGTCCGTAGGACGGTGGAGGCATTTATAAGAGGCAGCTGAGGTTTCGGAGGCAGGAGTCGATGGAGATTGTTTTCTCGGCCGATACGCTGGAGATGGTGCCGGTTGCAGTTTGAAATTTCTGTTTTCTTTTTCAGGAAGGTCCTTCGTTTTTATGGTATATTAGATAATATAGAAATTAATGGTTCTGAGTTTCGTCGTTGGGAAAACTCGGTCTACTTTGCTTAAATCCAGGTTGTACTGTACATATAAATTTTCTTGAAATATAAAAAGTAATTAGCTCGTTAGAAGGAAAAGATTTTGAGTTCATTTGTCCATGGAGCTCAACATTGTCGCAATTCTTCCGTGAAATTTGCATAATAATCCTTCAAATATCGAAAATATGGACGGAACTATAATAAATACTTTTTTTGGAAAAATATGTACGTATATGTTCGTAAGATTAAAATCTGACTTCAACGTCATCGTATCATTTGGAACGTTTTGGCAATATATACTTTTTAAAAAGTGCAATTGTTAACTTCTTATGTACTTAAATGCGAAATGTTGTCATGCAAAAAGCGGTGGGTCATGGGTGGGACTTTTTGAAAGTTTTGGCAATATATACTTTTTCGCAAAGTACAATTGTTGACTTCGTGGTACTAAATGCAAGATGTTGTCATGCAAAAAGTGCTGGGTGAGAAACTTTCTTGTAAACGTAAAGCTGCATCTTAGAGAAATTATTGTACGGACAGAACCAGTATATAGGGTAAGTCAGATAAGATTTGGATAAAACATTTTTTTCCGCTAAGTATCACCTCCAAGAGGTTAAGATCGTGGGTTATTCTTCAGGATCGTCCAATAATAAGGATCATATGACAACCAAAACTAGCTCTCCATAGGTCAATCCAAGTCCATGGGCCGGTCCTGTGCAGGACAGACGCAGTAGTATATCCGACTCATTTCTAATCGTTAGATTGTCTAGGAATATGCATGTGTATGCACACATCTCCATGATAATTTAATGGTTGGCATAGAAATAGTATACTGGGTCCGGCATATTCAATAGGATAATAAGAGGGATTTCATATTTTAATTAATAAAAGAATATTTATGAAAAACTAAATAAATTAAGATTTTATATCCATCTGTGAACCAAACAACCAAACATAAAAATGGAAAAGTTGAATTTGTGGACTACATATTCCTAACATAACCAAACATGGTTATGTAAATGTTGAATTCATTTCCACGGGAAGTGAATAGAAAATAGATTCACATGAATACAAAAACTTCATTCAAACGAGCCCCTAAGGATATGATATTTCCTTTTTTCATATGGATTTGATCCTCGCTCCCACATTTTGTATTATTTCTACCAAATGGAGCATTACGAAAAATGTGTGCTCTTTTGTCGGCTTTTTTTTCTCATGATAGGTGAGCCACGACAAACATACACTTTGGGGACTGTTTGGATAGAGGGAACTGGACAGAAAGTTGCATAAAACTGTCAAAATGTTCCATGTTTCGATGTTTGGTTGGACGTTACAATTGTGTTGCAAGAGTCTTTTCTTTTTGACATACCATTTGTGTTCCCCCCTTTTTTTTTTTTTCAATTTTCAGTTGAAAAAAAAAAAAGAAAAAACGAAAGTGCATTGAAAGGTAGGGAGCGAGTCTTTGTGCCAACATTTGATTTTGATTTTGATGTTTCAACCAAGTTGGATTCTCCTTTATGTAAATCGTAGAGCAAGTAAAAATACTCTTTTCATGGTGCGCATCACTATCTATGAATCCAAGGGATATGGGTTTGTAGGCTTCTCCTCTACTCCTTAGGAACCAACTCTTGAGTCTTGACATATGTGTATTGTACTAAGCACACATGTCATTATCAAGGAAACATGAGAGATAATTAAAAGAAGCGATAAAGGGTGGCCGGCCTTTGTTGTTTATATAATTAAGTTTTCGGAGGTGCTAAGTTATCTGTAGTTTATAATCGTGGGGTGTGACCGATGTTCCACATGTCGGCCGGCCATTGGTCCTCTGATCCGGGTAGAATCCGAGATAACAAGGGGGACAATGGCCGACCGACACGTCGACCGACAGTCACGTTCGCGATTACAAACCGCAGACAAAATATCATTTTCGTATAATTTATAGGTTATACTTATCAATCACTACAGTTGACACTTCCAAAAAATCTTTGATTCTGATGTCCAAAACTAGGGAGCCGACTCAAGTTTGGTGACAATAACAAAGACAATTAGGTTTTGCCAATGTGAAGTCATTGTCACGAGTTCCTCACATGG
>JANAVB010025800.1:14156734-14239234 GCA_029216955.1 Iris pallida
TAGACTGCGCAGAGTATGGACTGCGCAATGGTCGAGTGCGCAGGGGTTACTTTGCGCATGGCTGGCTTGCGCATGGCTAGCTTGCGCCAGCGCAATCCAGCGCAGCGCAAAGCACTGGCTGAGCCTATGCGCAATCGGCCATGCGCTAAAGAGCACAGGCCGGGGTGCGCAAATGGTCAAGTGCTAAAGAGCACTGGCCGAGAGCCTTCACCAAGGCTGAGATGAACTCCTCAAGAACACCAAAAACTTCAAATCTTCATAACTTAGCCAAATCAAAACCAAATCTAGATTTTACTACAACAAAAAAATCCTTTTAATGACGGCTAAAAACCGTCATTAATGACTAACCATGACGCTTTTTTTTTTCACAGCAACCGTTATGAAAACGGGTGTTATAAATGTTTTTAAAAGCGTCATAAAATAACCGTCATGAATAGTTTCTATAAAAACGTTATGAATAGTTAATATATAGTGCACAATTCAGAACAATTTTAAATCGTCATGAATAGATAATATGTATAAGCTCAATGCATCACATTAATAACACTTATACTATTCAAATTAGCATATTATAATACTCTATACTGTACAGTAATATTACATTCCAAAAACTTAACATTATATATCACCATCTTTATTACATTTCTCAAAATAGAGTACATATCAACATCTTCATTACATTGAATATCCAAATACAGAATGTACCCAAAAAATAGGAATAAATCTCTTTTTGCTATCCAAATACAGAATGTACTCGAGCTGCAGCTTGAAATGCATCCAATTCCTGAAAGTTCTACCCATCTTCAAACTCAGTTTTGCTTGATCGTAATATTTCGATCAGCAAGTACAGAAATAACCAAATGATTCTCACCAGTCGGCTTTTTCAGATTCCATGCCAACTACTTCAGCAAAACCAGCAAGTGCCTCGGGATCGGTTTCCACTAAACCTGTAAAAAAGGACGCATGCACCATATATCAAACACTGTATACAAAAAACAAATGCTATAAGTTCAACGACGGCAAATCAAAATAAAAACAACAAAGCAGGATATAATAAATATTGGATAGAACAACTCAATCATATATTGCCTTAAATGTCATCAGCTTAATGTCATAAAATAATGAAGATTCCTTTAATGATGAACCAAGCATCAATGTTTTGAGAAACTACAACCAAATACTAAATATCTGAATATCATAACCATGAAAAAAATACTAGGCACTGAACACATTTAACATCAAATGTATTTAACTTCAGAGCACACACTTTCCATTATAAGCACATTGTCAAAATTTAACTTCTGCTAGTAACACTGGACCAAAGACTTAATGGCCAACATGACATTAAATTAACTACCATGATTCTACACCTTAACTTCATCACAGTGACAATGCCAACATACGAATAAGTCCTCCGTCAAATTAAACATTGCGATATCAACTAACCCTTCATATGGTGCAATCACAATAGGATAGTTTGTCAAAACGAACAGTATACCTAAAACAAACAACCGGCTTCAAACTTCAACTCTAGCCTAGGAAGTTAGACTCCCAAAATCCGTGCAATGTCCGTCTCAAATTTTATTTGTGTCCTTGTAACCTAGCTTCTGGCTAACTGATACAAGAATGAACCGACTAAAAAAAACAAGTACCAAAACATTAGCAACGTATACCTTTCGAATTGTAGTACTGGTTCTCGATATCAACGTATACCTTTTGACACAATATAAACATTTGCACAGATCCATCCATGTTACTTGAATTTTTCTTTTGTTGATAAAAAATATAATAGCATGTTCATTCTACCAAAAAGAAAAGGGCCTTGTTTGGTTCACAGAAAGGAAATGAAATCATTTGTTTATTTATTTTTTTTTCCTTTCAATTTACTTTCTGATATCTGAAAAGACCCAAAAAAAAGGAAAAAGTGAATCCATATAGTGTATGGCAGAAACCATTTTTTCCTTTTTTTCCTCCTTTGAAAAAGCATTTACTTTCATGCTTATTTCATTTGTCATCTAAATACAGAAAAAGTTTTACCTTTCTTTCTCAAGGTCCTGATTTCAATTTTCTTTTCTCAAGGTCTTGATTTGCGAACCAAACTTGGGATTAGAGAAAAGATTGATCATAGCTTGTAACACCCAGTTTTCTGAAATTGGGATATTTTTGAAAATTTTATTTTTATTATTATTAGTGGTATTTTAGTCATGGTATGATTTTCTGGTGATTTTAGTTAGGTTAAACCAATTCCTAAGTCATGACTTGTGACTTTGTGATTTTACTAATAAACTCTAGTGTAAACCCTAGCTATTCCTTAACCTAGAGACTAACCATGATCATGTGAGCTTAGCCATAGGCTTAGAACATCAAATTAGGGCTTTTTGGCCTAAAGGGTATTTGGTAATTTTCTAGGATTTATTTGGAATTATTTGAAATTATGTGTTTTTATTATTAATTAATTATTGATTAGTGTTATGTTAGTCCCTAAGCTAGTTAGCCTAATCTAGGGGTTAGTCACTAACCTAGAAGACTAAGTGTAGATATTTACTTTATGTGTAAATATCTAGGTTGATAAATATCTAGATATTTAACTTTCTAGGATATTTTAGAAACCTAGAATATCTAACCCTAGTCAAAGCCTTAGAGACTAAGTTTTGCAAGGTGGAAGGGGACCCTATAGCCTACCCCTACCCCCCCCCCCCCATGGCAGCCAAGAACACCCCCCCTATATATGTACACCCCTTCACAAAAAGGTCCCATTTTCATTACACTAAAACCTTGATTTTTCCCTCAACTTCACACCTACATAACTTCACCATTAGTGATCCTATTGACCTCAAATCTTTTGCATTGGAACCCTAACATACCAAGGGAGCTAGGGGAGACTAGAAGTTGGAGTTTTTGAGGTTTTGGACATCACAAAGTTGAAGTGAAGCCCCCCCTCTACATTGGATTTCTTGATTTCTAGCACATAGAGGTATTTTCATTTTTATCTATGTAATGTAGTGATTTTTCTTCATAAATGCATGCATGTAGGTCTACCCTAACTGTAGGACAAGTTTGGTGAAAACTAGGATCGATTTGGTGTCCGTATTGGACACGTATCCTATTTCAATTTCATGTTAATACACTGATTTTGCTCACTGTTTCAGTACATGTAAACTCACTGATTTTCAAATGTTTTTGATCAAAACCCTAGCCTACCTAACCCTAAACCTAACCCTAAAACACTGAGCACAAATTGGGTTGTGTCGTGTCCAAAATCTGGACACGAAGCTCTCAGTTTCACACACTGGACACAGTGCACAGTACACTGAAATGTGCCCTGCTACCACTGTGTCAGTTCTCCTTGGACACGCCACGTGGACACGCCAAAATTGGCATAGAGCACGGGGCACTGACTGACAGGTCATCCCCAAAGTTTGGGATGACCTCGTGTCGTGTCGGACACGGAATCGTCCCCGCAAGGGACGTGCACTGCACTGAACAGCCGTGAAAACGGCTCTGACACGGGTCTCGTGTCCCATGTACACGAGTCGTGGACACGTGTCAGGGTGACACATGTGTAGAGGAACCTAGGGCGAACCCCAGGACACGAGCACGAGATGTGTCGTGTCCTGTGTCGCGTACACGAGACGCGTGCATCACTGCACGACGCGGTCTGAAACCACGTATTTCCCTCTCTGATACGCGTGTCGTGTCCCCTCTACACGACACGTGGACACAGTGCAGGGTGCTGGACACGTGCACGAACCCTAGACTCACCTACTGACACGATCACGAGATGTGTATCGCTTTGTGTCGTATCCTAGACTCGTCTACATGTGTGCACGACGTGTAGTGTCTGTTAGTGTATGTGTTTTACCCGATTGGGTTTAGGAGTTGGTGGACACGCCGTGTCGTGTCATGGCCATGTGTCAGGCTAGTAGGAACCTAGAGGAACCTAGGGGCTACCATTACCAACCACTAGTATCGAGCCTTAGCTCGGTTTTGGATGTGAAATTGGGTTTACCCAATTTCGAGTAACAGTGCAGTTTTTCCAGTTTTGGGGATATTTCCCAGTTTTTGAAAATGGATTTTAAACCCAATTTTGATATAATTTATACATAGTATATATGTATTTTAGTATGTATACATGTAGTATATATGTTGGTGTGTGTGTGGGTGAGTTTTTGGGTAGTATACATGTATATACACATGTATATACATGTATGTGTGTGTGTAGGGTGTGTGTGTGTTTTAGTTGTGTTGGGGGAGGGGGCTTTGATTCCCTGTTCTCAGGAAACTGAGACAACCCCCCCCCCCCCCCCTGTTTTCTGTTTCTCTCTCCTTCCCTCTCTCTCTCTCTACCTATATATGTATATGAGTTATATAGTGATATATATATATATATATATATATATATATATATATATATATATATATATATATATATATATGTTATATATATAAGGGTATTATATATATGTGAATGGGATATATATATGTATAAATATAGATTATGGTATTATATATATATGGTTGACTATATATTAGATATATATATGTATATAGACTTGATGTCTTAGTCTATGGTCTAAAGTTACTAGCCTATGGCCCATGGTTAGTGAGTTAGAGTTGACCATTAGGACTAGTAGACCTAGGTTGACTGGCAAGTTGACCCTTGTTGACCAAAGTCAACTATAGGTCAACTTTGACCTAGAATTGACTAGGATTAACATAGAATGACTAGTTTAAACTAGTTTGACCATGTTTGACCTAACTTGACTAGTTTGACATTAGTTGACCTAAGTAGACCTAGTTTAACTAGATTGTTGACCATGGTTGACCAAAGTCAACTATAGGTCAAACCTTGACCTAATTGACCTAATAATGACTAGTTCAACTAGTCTGACCATGTTTGACCTAATCACCTTGTTGACTAGTCTTTGTTTGACTTAATTACCTGACTGACTAGTCTTTGTTTGACCAATACCTTAGTTGGTCTAAGTTTGACTTAGACTTGACCCAGATTGATCATGTTGACTAGTATTTGACTAGTTTGATTAGAGTGTTGACCAGGAGTTGACTTTAACCTAGATTTGACTAACCTTGACTTGTTTGACCTTGTTTGACTCTATTTGACTTAGTTTGATTTCCTGTGACCTAGTATGATTTGATTTGACTTAGTTTGACTGTAGAGTTGACCAAGTTTGACTTTGACCTAGATTGGCTTAGAATTCATATAGATTGCATTGTAGATTTCATTTACCTTCATTATGGACATGTCATAACTGTATTACTCTATTTTAGGACATTGTGACCCTGGTACAGACATCTGATATTACACTACTCATCCAGAGTGTCAGGCGAGTACATTCTCTGATAGTTCTTTCATTACTTGTCATTTACTGTATTTCAGTTCTAGATAGCTATATATGATTCTCTGTACAAACACGATTGGTATTGTTGGATCCATTACATGCGACACTCATTTATTTATGTCTGGCCTCTATATCTGGAATCACTACTGGCATCACCCTACTGGAACCATTTCTGGAATCATTTCTGGAATCATTGGCTGGACTCATACTGGTTGTAGTGTTGGATTATGGATTCATTTGTGGGCGGGGAAATACTTGAGTAGACATGTGAACATACCTAAAATCTGGAACCACCTCCCTTGGAACTATTCTGGAATGCTAGCCATCCCACACTTGGCCGAGTGTGCGATGTGCCTGATTACCCCTAGCCGTTTACATGTTGATCTCAGTATTTTAAAACACACTGTTAGAGTATAGGTCTGGACTTACCCTGGAATCATGGATCACTTCTGGACTCATTTACTAGACTCATTTTACTGGACTCATCTTGTACTGGAATCATCTAGTATTGGATTATATGGACTGGACTCACACTGGGATTACCTTTTATACTGTCTGGACTTATACCATGTTATTCTAGTTCAGCTAGTTTACTACAGTCTTCTTTGCCATGTTTTCTTCTCTTGTTAGTTACTTTACTTTCCTTGTACCCTCACTATTTCTCTACATCTTTACCTGTATAAAACTGCCATGCTCATCTGTATAACTGTCTAAAAACTGCTTTATAGTCTTTGTCATTTACTTGGGATTTCTAGATGAGATGTGCTCGTTCCTGTCCTGATTGGACCTGTTGAAAATATTACAGATGATACCCCTGACGACACATGCCCTTCTTACCATGGACCTGGCGAGGGATTAGCTACCTTTGGCTCCGACTCTCAGGAGTGATTCAGGAGATTAGCTAGTAGACTTACTTAGCTTTCATGTTTTGAGCTTGTTGTATTAAACTTGAGATATTGAGTTGTATTAGAGTTTTGTTTGAGATCATTGTTGTTATTATTTTAGTAGTTTAATTTCTGTTGTTGTTAGTTGGTATCTAGATTTCTGTGTTATCTTATCGTGCTTAGACTGTGATTGAGTATATCATATCTTTTACTTGTCTTCCTCTCGGAGTTGAGATCTTGGCAAGTACATTATATACACTGCATGAGATTAGTTAGCAACCTAGGACAGCGTTCTACCGCCGACACTGCGGCGTAGGCTGGACGTACCCACTTCTCGTGCCCCTATACAGGGTGCGGGTCGTGACACGTTTTTAGTGGTGGCCCATGCAGGTCTCGAGTTTATGTAGTGGTATTCGAACTAGAGTATCACTACAGCCTGTGATAGGATTTGATAATAGGCTTAGAGAGAGGATACTCAATCACAACTAGGAAATTTCCAGGGATTTGAATCTACTGACTTTTGTTCAAATCTGTATAATCTATTTTCGCATTATCCTTGATACTGTCATCCTTGTACCGTTATTGACTTCCTTATTGATCTGTCTTCAGGATGGTGGAGACTAGGTCACATCGCTCTGTGCCGGCAGATTCTGAGAGGTCTGCCGATTCTCGTCCAGTACAGCCTACAGCTGGGACTGTACCACTCCTTACGTCTGCTCACGTAGGAGTATCTACTTTTGGTAGTCCTCCTCCACCTATTCCGAGGACTATCCCAGCTACCCCAGATATGCCTCCTCCGCAGTTTCGTCAGCCTCATTTTCAGCCAGAGTATCAGCAACAGCAGCAGTACCAGCAGGAGTACCAGCAGCAGATGCCATCTGGGTATGTGGATGCTGCACAGATGTTTTCATATTTTCAGCAGTTTCTTGAGTCGCATCAGACCCAGCAGCAGCGTCAGACGACAGCATTTACCAGAGGCATTGAGGATGTCCATCAGCTGGCTACAGCGACGATAGAGAGGCTGGCAGCCCAGCCGCAGGCAGGAGCAGGACAGCAGCAGAGGATTCCGGGCATCCAGGAGTTCAAGAAGATGCACCCCAGGGACTTCTTGGGTACTGAGGGGATACTTTATGCGGATGACTGGATAGAGCACATCGAGGAGATCTTTCGACTGGCGGAGATACCAGCCGGACTCCAGGTAGAGGCAGCAGCCAGCCAGATGCGGGATCTTGCCCGTACCTGGTATCAGACGGATCCGAGAGTAGGTACTCCAGGGCAGGCATGGAGAGCTTTCAAGGAGCTCTTCAAGGGGAAGTTTTTCCCAGATCAGGCAGTCGGCGCCTTGGAGACACAGTTCGAGAACCTGGTTCAGGGGAACCAGACTGTAGAGGAGTACGCCGGTGAGTTTTGCCGGTTGAGCAGATTCGTAGAGGGCCTTAGCGAGACAGCGAAGGCGAGGAGGTTCAGAAAGGGCTTGGTCAAGGAAGTCAAGTCCTTGACCAAGAGTGAGAGGAGTGCCACCTTCGAGGACATTCTGGCAGGAGCGATGGCAGCTGAGGATGATCTTGAGCTGAAGCTCAAGAGGGGCCGTGATACACAGGGAGCAGGCAGCAGTGGAGGTCAGGCCAAGAGGCCTCACATTCAGCAGACACCTGTTAGAGTTCAGCATCAGCCTCGAGGACAGGATCAGAGGATACAGAGTTGTGGGTATTGCAAGAAGGTAGGGCATATTTGGGAGTCTTGTAGGAGGAGGCTGAAGGTTTGTCTATTTTGTGGGTCTGATGCCCACAAGATGATAGATTGTCCAGTTGTACCTCCTTATGAGGGTGCTAGGCCACCTGTAGCTCAGCACCAGAGGGGTGGAGCTTTTGCGATGACGGTCGAGGAGACCGACGCTGCAGGTGACGGGTTAGCAGGTTTGTCTTTCCTGTCCTTCTTTTCCCATCTTGTTGTGTGATTCCATTAGTACCTGTCAGGATATGCTTGTGATATGCTAGATAGCATAGTTACCCCTTTTGAGACTGTAGAATCATGACCAGTAGGTCTATGATTGCATGTTATCTTTTGACCTTGATTGACTGGGGGTGTGACCTAGGAGGAGTACGACCATCTTAATTTCGAGGACGAAATTCTTCTAAGGTGGGTAGACTTGTAACACCCAGTTTTCTGAAATTGGGGTATTTTTGAAAATTTATTATTTTTATTATTTATTAGTGGTATTTTAGTCATGGTATGATTTTCTGGTGATTTTAGTTAGGTTAAACCAATTCCTAAGTCATGACTTGTGACTTTGTGATTTTACTAATAAACTCTAGTGTAAACCCTAGCTATTCCTTAACCTAGAGACTAACCATGATCATGTGAGCTTAGCCATAGGCTTAGAACATCAAATTAGGGCTTTTTGGCCTAAAGGGTATTTTGGTAATTTTCTAGGATTATTGGAATTATTTGAAATTATGTGTTTTTATTATTAATTAATTATTGATTAGTGTTATGTTAGTCCCTAAGCTAGTTTAGCCTAATCTAGGGGTTAGTCACTAACCTAGAAGACTAAGTGTAGATATTTACTTTATGTGTAAATATCTAGGTTGATAAATATCTAGATATTTAACTTTCTAGGATATTTTAGAAACCTAGAATATCTAACCCTAGTCAAAGCCTTAGAGACTAAGTTTTGCAAGGTGGAAGGGGACCCTATAGCCTACCCCTACCCCCCCATGGCAGCCAAGAACACCCCCCCTATATATGTACACCCCTTCACAAAAAGGTCCCATTTTCATTACACTAAAACCTTGATTTTTCCCTCAACTTCACACCTACATAACTTCACCATTAGTGATCCTATTGACCTCAAATCTTTTGCATTGGAACCCTAACATACCAAGGGAGCTAGGGGAGACTAGAAGTTGGAGTTTTTGAGGTTTTGGACATCACAAAGTTGAAGTGAAGCCCCCCCTCTACATTGGATTTCTTGATTTCTAGCACATAGAGGTATTTTCATTTTTATCTATGTAATGTAGTGATTTTTCTTCATAAATGCATGCATGTAGGTCTACCCTAACTGTAGGACAAGTTTGGTGAAAACTAGGATCGATTTGGTGTCCGTATTGGACACGTATCCTATTTCAATTTCATGTTAATACACTGATTTTGCTCACTGTTTCAGTACATGTAAACTCACTGATTTTCAAATGTTTTTGATCAAAACCCTAGCCTACCTAACCCTAAACCTAACCCTAAAACACTGAGCACAAATTGGGTTGTGTCGTGTCCAAAATCTGGACACGAAGCTCTCAGTTTCACACACTGGACACAGTGCACAGTACACTGAAATGTGCCCTGCTACCACTGTGTCAGTTCTCCTTGGACACGCCACGTGGACACGCCAAAATTGGCATAGAGCACGGGGCACTGACTGACAGGTCATCCCCAAAGTTTGGGATGACCTCGTGTCGTGTCGGACACGGAATCGTCCCCGCAAGGGACGTGCACTGCACTGAACAGCCGTGAAAACGGCTCTGACACGGGTCTCGTGTCCCATGTACACGAGTCGTGGACACGTGTCAGGGTGACACATGTGTAGAGGAACCTAGGGCGAACCCCAGGACACGAGCACGAGATGTGTCGTGTCCTGTGTCGCGTACACGAGACGCGTGCATCACTGCACGACGCGGTCTGAAACCACGTATTTCCCTCTCTGATACGCGTGTCGTGTCCCCTCTACACGACACGTGGACACAGTGCAGGGTGCTGGACACGTGCACGAACCCTAGACTCACCTACTGACACGATCACGAGATGTGTATCGCTTTGTGTCGTATCCTAGACTCGTCTACATGTGTGCACGACGTGTAGTGTCTGTTAGTGTATGTGTTTTACCCGATTGGGTTTAGGAGTTGGTGGACACGCCGTGTCGTGTCATGGCCATGTGTCAGGCTAGTAGGAACCTAGAGGAACCTAGGGGCTACCATTACCAACCACTAGTATCGAGCCTTAGCTCGGTTTTGGATGTGAAATTGGGTTTACCCAATTTCGAGTAACAGTGCAGTTTTTCCAGTTTTGGGGATATTTCCCAGTTTTTGAAAATGGATTTTAAACCCAATTTTGATATAATTTATACATAGTATATATGTATTTTAGTATGTATACATGTAGTATATATGTTGGTGTGTGTGTGGGTGAGTTTTTGGGTAGTATACATGTATATACACATGTATATACATGTATGTGTGTGTGTAGGGTGTGTGTGTGTTTTAGTTGTGTTGGGGGAGGGGGCTTTGATTCCCTGTTCTCAGGAAACTGAGACAACCCCCCCCCCCTGTTTTCTGTTTCTCTCTCCTTCCCTCTCTCTCTCTCTACCTATATATGTATATGAGTTATATAGTGATATATATATATATATATATATGTTATATATATAAGGGTAGGGTATTATATATATGTGAATGGGATATATATATATGTATAAATATAGATTATGGTATTATATATATATGGTTGACTATATATTAGATATATATATGTATATAGACTTGATGTCTTAGTCTATGGTCTAAAGTTACTAGCCTATGGCCCATGGTTAGTGAGTTAGAGTTGACCATTAGGACTAGTAGACCTAGGTTGACTGGCAAGTTGACCCTTGTTGACCAAAGTCAACTATAGGTCAACTTTGACCTAGAATTGACTAGGATTAACATGGAATGACTAGTTTAAACTAGTTTGACCATGTTTGACCTAACTTGACTAGTTTGACATTAGTTGACCTAAGTAGACCTAGTTTAACTAGATTGTTGACCATGGTTGACCAAAGTCAACTATAGGTCAAACCTTGACCTAATTGACCTAATAATGACTAGTTCAACTAGTCTGACCATGTTTGACCTAATCACCTTGTTGACTAGTCTTTGTTTAACTTAATTACCTGACTGACTAGTCTTTGTTTGACCAATACCTTAGTTGGTCTAAGTTTGACTTAGACTTGACCCAGATTGATCATGTTGACTAGTATTTGACTAGTTTGATTAGAGTGTTGACCAGGAGTTGACTTTAACCTAGATTTGACTAACCTTGACTTGTTTGACCTTGTTTGACTCTATTTGACTTAGTTTGATTTCCTGTGACCTAGTATGATTTGATTTGACTTAGTTTGACTGTAGAGTTGACCAAGTTTGACTTTGACCTAGATTGGCTTAGAATTCATATAGATTGCATTGTAGATTTCATTTACCTTCATTATGGACATGTCATAACTGTATTACTCTATTTTAGGACATTGTGACCCTGGTACAGACATCTGATATTACACTACTCATCCAGAGTGTCAGGCGAGTACATTCTCTGATAGTTCTTTCATTACTTGTCATTTACTGTATTTCAGTTCTAGATAGCTATGTATGATTCTCTGTACAAACACGATTGGTATTGTTGGATCCATTACATGCGACACTCATTTATTTATGTCTGGCCTCTATATCTGGAATCACTACTGGCATCACCCTACTGGAACCATTTCTGGAATCATTTCTGGAATCATTGGCTGGACTCATACTGGTTGTAGTGTTGGATTATGGATTCATTTGTGGGCGGGGAAATACTTGAGTAGACATGTGAACATACCTAAAATCTGGAACCACCTCCCTTGGAACTATTCTGGAATGCTAGCCATCCCACACTTGGCCGAGTGTGCGATGTGCCTGATTACCCCTAGCCGTTTACATGTTGATCTCAGTATTTTAAAACACACTGTTAGAGTATAGGCTGGACTTACCCTGGAATCATGGATCACTTCTGGACTCATTTTACTGGACTCATTTTACTGGACTCATCTTGTACTGGAATCATCTAGTATTGGATTATATGGACTGGACTCACACTGGGATTACCTTTTATACTGTCTGGACTTATACCATGTTATTCTAGTTCAGCTAGTTTACTACAGTCTTCTTTGCCATGTTTTCTTCTCTTGTTAGTTACTTTACTTTCCTTGTACCCTCACTATTTCTCTACATCTTTACCTGTATAAAACTGCCATGCTCATCTGTATAACTGTCTAAAAATTGCTTTATAGTCTTTGTCATTTACTTGGGATTTCTAGATGAGATGTGCTCGTTCCTGTCCTGATTGGACCTGTTGAAAATATTACAGATGATACCCCTGACGACACATGCCCTTCTTACCATGGACCTGGCGAGGGATTAGCTACCTTTGGCTCCGACTCTCAGGAGTGATTCAGGAGATTAGCTAGTAGACTTACTTAGCTTTCATGTTTTGAGCTTGTTGTATTAAACTTGAGATATTGAGTTGTATTAGAGTTTTGTTTGAGATCATGTTGTTATTATTTTAGTAGTTTAAATTTCTGTTGTTGTTAGTTGGTATCTAGATTTCTGTGTTATCTTATCGTGCTTAGATTGTGATTGAGTATATCATATCTTTTACTTGTCTTCCTCTCGGAGTTGAGATCTTGGCAAGTACTTTATATACACTGCATGAGATTAGTTAGCAACCTAGGACAGCGTTCTACCGCCGACACTGCGGCGTAGGCTGGACGTACCCACTTCTCGTGCCCCTATACAGGGTGCGGGTCGTGACAGTAGTACATGTATAAAATATGTAGTACATGTATACATGTATAAAATATGTAGTACATGTATACCTATATATATATATATATATATATATATATATATATATATATATATATATATATATATATATATATATTTATATATATATATATATGTATTTTAAGCTAATAAAAAGAAATACAAAAGTGAGCCAGCCCGGCCTAGCAAGAACCCCAGCCAGGCTCACATGCCTACAGGCCATACCCAACCGAACAGAAACCCACCCCTCCGATTTGTTATATAGGAGAACATAGCCTATAGGAATCAGAGCAGCCGACTTCCCTCGACGAGAACCCACTACAAGCAAACCCTAACCGAGGACGACCCATACGCGCCACCCCCGATGTCTGGACGGCCACCCGCCGTCGGCGCCACCGCCGCGCGCGGCCACGGCCGGCGGATACGTGCGCGCTTGCGGATGATGCAGCAGCACACAAGCAGCAGAGGTGCCACTTTGTCGCGGGAGTTCTTCACACACGGTGGATCGATTCCCGAACCGATTTCTCTGGTACAATCCTAACCCATATGACTTTAACCTCCTTCTATTAGTTTGAATGTAGATGCCCTAGATTGCACTTGAAATCGACCCAAAGTCGATGGAAAAGTCTGTCCAAAACAGGACAGGAACCCGTCCCAAAGACCTAACTTGGAAGATGTTTTACGATCTGCATATTAGGGTTTTCAGAAAACTATTTTAAGACAGTCCTAGACACCATATAGGGCATCACAACCTTTTTTGCGGATTTGGAAATCATCGACTACGCGTCGAGAAATCGAATCCCAAAGTTTCCCAAAAATCTGTTTTCAAAACTAGAAAATTGTCCGATACCACGTCTGTCCCGCCATTCCGGGCGACGTGGTCGCGAGCCGAAAGCATCGAAAGGTGCGTAACAGCTTCGTGGACGTGTGGGCTTTGACGGAATTTAAATTGGTCGCGTGTGCACGACGAATTTGATGCGTATCCGTCGAAATTTATCGTATCGACCTCTGTGCAAATTTCTTAGTTACTTTGTGCAGGCTCGTTAGATCGAGACAAAACTTTCGCCAACATGACCGTATCATTTTTCTGGTCCTGTATGCCAAGTTTGGTCCAATTCTGAGACAGTTGATAAAATCGCCGTTTTGCGGGCCCTACGGTCCGATTCAACGGGCGATTTTGTGCACGGCCTCTCGGAATCCAAAATTAGACATACCGTTGTGTTCGTATCATCAAACCGGATCCGTAGACATGTAGTTTGACAACTTTAGAGACCTTTGACTCTGGCATATTTTTTGGTGCAAGCGGGTCCAACGGTGGATACCGTTTTTGCCCGAAATTACCGTTTTGCTCCTGTGTCCAGAATTGGACTTAAGAACAGGCAATCTTAGCTAATTTGACTATTCTGAGACTGTTGGCACTGCCTGTTTCAGCTTTCAGAGACATTTGTGATGACTTGGACTGTACGGCTTACCAGTCGACTATATATTTGTTGGATCTGCGTGCAACCTCCAGGCAAGTATACCTTGCCTTCCTCTACAGTTTTATTTACATGCATTTCATTTCAGTTTTCAGTTTTTGATTGTTTATGGACATATGCTTTTCATATTATATTCTTTTGAGTTATTTTTATTGTATATAGCCGTGTTCATGTTTGGTCTTGAGGTTCACCCTTAGAGTTCTCCTCAGTATCTTGCTTGAGTCATGTCATAGAACGAGTACGTGTAATTGAACTGCTAAATCCTTGATATTGCTTCCTTGGCACCAGAGAGTCCACACTCGGGACGAGGGTGTTTTCTTGATCTATTTATATCCGTGAGTCTACACTCGGGACTAGGATGTCGATTATTGCACAAGTGAGTCCACACTCGGGACGAGGGTGTAGACTAGACTTGACTTGACTTGCACCAGAGAGTCCACGCTCGGGACGAGGGTGTTTATACCAGAGAGTCCACACACGGGATGAGGATGTAGTATTTGTACCAGAGAGTCCACACTCGGGACGAGGGTGCCATGCCGTGAACTAACCAGAGAGTCCACACTCGGGACGAGGGTTAGTACTAACCAGAGAGTCCACACTCGGGACGAGGGTTAGTGTTTAGTTCAAACCAGTGAGTCCACACTCGGGATGTGGGTTTGATCCCTCCATTGATCTCGTGTTTATCGTTCATCCGGCAGTTCATTTATACGTAGTTGTTCTAGTGTTCGTGTTCGTGTTCGTGTTCGTAGTCAATTATCGTGTTCCTGTTTTCTTGTTTATTTTCTTGCGCATGATAAAACTGTTAGATAGGCATGTATATTATGTATCTTGCTATGTCCTCTGAGGACCTGATGATCTCCTCAGGTTTAGCGGTTGCATGGAGTTAGCTAGTAGTTCTGGGTGGCGGAGGATGTGCGATTCTTGTGGATTTCGGATGTGATGGTCCGCTTGTGGGATTCAGGTATCATTATCATGTTGTTATCCTTTCGGGCTTTCTTACTTTATCATGTTTCCTGATTCAGTTTAGACTCTTGTTATTTCCTTAGAGTTTTATCGGACATATATGCTAGTGGATTGCAGACCACGACCCATAGTGTTCATTCATGTTTCATATTCTTATTGTGGATTGAGATATAGATTTGCTTGCCATGATTTGGCAGTTTACCCTAGCCGTGACAGCGTTTACGTATTCGAGTCGGACTGGAGTCCGCTTGATGCGTAGCTGGCTTGCTCACGAGCTCGCGTCCGAAAAGCGGGTGCGGGTCGTGACAAATGTGTCTAAATACATTCAAAGTCTGTACAAGCCATATTGGACTTGATTCATGGCTTTGGGTCCCGTATCTGGACTTCGGTTCTTCGTATATGTGGATAAAATAGTAAATAATTAATTAATTATTTTTCCAGAAATTATTACTTGCTGTTTTTGAATTTTTATATATATTTTAGGTGCTGTAAAAATATAGAAAAAAATTTATTTCAATACTATGTTAATTTAGATAATTTAATACAATTTTTCCAGCATTTATTTTTATGAAAAAAGGAAAACAGAACTCACTTTCAGGATGCTTATGTTTTCTGATTTTTAATAAATATATATGAGGGTTTATAAATTCCAGAAAAATTAGTATAAATTTCCTTTTGTTACCTTAAGGGTACTACGTGTTGGTGTTTTTGCTTGATGTTGGTGTTTTGCTTTAGATACTAGAAAGATAGTCCCACATTGGAAAAACCAAATGGATGGTATCTTTATATAAAGCTTTGCTTGTGTTGAGAGATCATATGAAGTGTGGAGAGGTACATGGGTGCCATGTGGGGGCATTTTCCTAGTGAAAAGAAGGCCAAACCAACAAAGAAGCATTAATGCTTTTTGTCATGCTCATGAAATAATTTTCTTATGGAGCTAAGCCTCGAAGGGGCTTAGCGGACTCGGACTCAAGGGCGTAAAGTGGCATTTTTGTTGGCGCACTTTATACTTAGCACATCAGCATCGGCGCAAGGCACATTGTGCGCAGTTGATGCGCTCGTGCGCTCATCTTCGCTGCTACGCGCGCAGATTGACGGGCTGAGTGGCTATGGGGCGCAGGTGGCATATGATGTGGCTGATTGGAAGATTTGAGCGGTTATGGAAAGATAGAGTTAATTGACCAGATCCGATCTTTGTGGGATTTGAATTTAATTCATTCAAATCTTTCCATTATTCGCTCATCTTTTCGCAATCAGTTACGGCCACGATTAGGATTAGGGTTTCGGCCCTTCTCTATAAATACTCTCTTTATGCCTTCATTGAGGACTTACGCTAATAAAGAGACGAAGAGAGTAGTGCTACCGCCACTATTAAAATCCGAAGGAGTTCTTCGAGTTCGTGAAAGGAGGTGACATCGAGCATTCCAGAAGTTCTTTTGAACTTGCTGGTTCCTGGAAGCAGATCGCAATAGGACGAATCTTGCTTTGAGCAATGGTGATCTTCATCACCCTAGCAAAGTCATTACTTCAACTCCAGTTGAGAGCGATCACTCATCTCGTTGCATCAACTCTGGTTGAGAATGAGTATTCATCTCACTCTTAGGAGAACGAATTTATTCTTCTTTCTGGAAATAAAAGTTTGAGATTTCTTTTTTCAATCTAACGATCTGTTTCAGGAACAACAATCTCAAAGCAAGATTCAGATCTGATGGAAAACAACTGTGCACAACTTCTCGACACAAGTTTTAAACTTGAGAAGTTTGACGGGAAGTATTACAACATCTGGAAGTGAAAGGTCAGCCTTAATCTTCAACTCATGAGCGTCGACTATGTGTTGACAGATCCTGAGCCTTTGATTCCAGAGGGTGAAAATGCTCGAAGGGTTGCTGAACCCATGGCTTTGCAGTATAAGTGGAGGCAGAATAACAACCTCTATAAGTTGCTGATCCAGAACTCGATAGAGGACACTCTAGCAGAGTCATACAGTAAGACAGTCAATGTAAAAGACGTTTGAGAGTCTGTAGAGAATCTCTACAAGGAAGATGAGAACAGAAATAAGATCCACGTGACCATAAAGGTCTGGAGGATATGATTTGAGGACGACAAAATCATGTTGCCTTAACTCAAGGAGTTCCTCAAGTTACGTCAGAAGCTGGCGGATGACGGCATGCCCTTGGTCGATGCTTTTATCGTCGGGGGTATTGTCGCCAAGATCCCACCTGGGTGGAGCAACTTCATCGTGGACATGCATCGCAGAAGATGGAGGTGGATCTGGAATGCCTCTTGCACTGGATACATGTTGAAGAAGAGTTGAGGGCTCAACTCAAGGTGGACACCTTATCCAAGGAAATGGCCAATGCCAACATGGTACAAGAAGGAAATTCTAAAGGGAGGCAAAAGGCTCCCTACCAAAAGAAGAAAGACCTTCACCATCTGAAGTCGGCTCAGTTCAAGCCCAAGTCCAAAGATCCTGGGACTTATTTCAATTGTGGCAAGAAAGGCCACTGGAAGAGGGACTGCAAAGAAAAACTAAAAGAGTAAGATGAGGCTAACTTTGTTGCTATGATTGTGCAGGTTGACTCAGCTGGGATTGGCACGGACTGGTGGATAGACAATGGGGCCTCGTGTCATGTTTGCTCAAAGAAGGAGTGGTTCACCACGTACCAACCTATCTCTGAGAAGGTTATGGTGGCGAACCAGACACAAGCTAAAGTAGTCAGGATCGGGACTGTGATACTGTAACTAACTTCGAGGAAGTCGTTGACGCTGCAAAATGTGAAGCACGTACCGGCCATAGCCAAGAACCTGGTCTCGGGAAGCCTGCTCTGCAACGCAGGCTTGAGGATGGACATTAACGCTGGTCAAGTCGTTATGTCCTATAAAGAAGCATACTTCGGAAAGGCTTTCTATACCGAAGGAATGTTCAAACTTCAACTTGTAACTCCTATGGAGATAGTTAATGCAGTTTCTTCTTCTGGTTATTCTATTGAGTTGTGGCATAATAGACTAGGACATGTTCATTGTAAAAGAATAAACAAGATGTCTAGTCTAGGGCTTATCTCCAAATGTGGGGGTAAAGAGTTAGAGAAGTGTGAGGTCTGTGCGCAGACGAAGATCATATGAAAACTGTTCAAGTGGGTAAACCGAAGTACGGATCTTCTGGAGTTGGTACACTCAGATATCTGTGACTTCAAGCAGTTCTCACAATGGTCGGGATAAAATATTTCATTACTTTCATCGACGACTTCTCAAAGTATGCGTTCGTTTATCTGCTCAAGTCTAAATATAAATCGTTTGAGAAGTTCAAAGACTTCATGGCTGAAGTCGAGTGTCAAACCGGACAACAACTCAAGAGACTCAGAAGTGATCGAGGTGGCAAGTATAGGTCTCATGAATTCGCATCGTTCTGCAGAGAACATGGAATTATTAATGAGACAACTGCTCTGTAATTCCCTCAATCAAATGGTGTTTTAGAAAAGAAGAACATAACGTTAACAGAGATGGTGAACTCAATGTTGTTGACTGCAGGTCTTCCAAATTGCTTCTAGGGTGAAGCAGTGCTTACGGCTACGTTCATATTGAACAGAGTACCGCATGCAAATTCGGAAGTCACTCCTCATGAACTCTGGTTCAATGTCAGACCCAACTTGAATGTCATTTGAGTGTGGGGGTGTCTGGCGTATGCGAAGCTTTCGGATTTAAAGATTCAGAAGCTGAGAACGAGGACTACGAAGACTATATTTCTGGGTTATGCTGATAAGAGTGATATTCGGAGGTTTCTTGATATTGAGTCAAATCATATCAATGAATCTCGCGATGCTGAATTATTTGAAGATAAATTTGCAAGGCACAAGAACATTGTTCTCGCGAATATTTCGGAGAATAATGTGAGTGCGCAGGAGGCTAAAGTTCCTTACTAAGAGGTAGTCTAAAAAAGTGGTTGCTGCAGAAATAACTATTGAACCAGAACTCGCAGAACCACTATCTAAGCGAGTGAGAAGACAGAAGGACTTCGGAGAGGACTTTGTCACCTATCACGTGGAAGCAGATCCGCTAACCTGTGATGAGGCGATGAAGGCCAGAGATGCTATCTTCTGGAAGGAGGCTATCAATGACGAGGATGACTTGATAACCTCAAACAACACGTGGATATTGGTCAATATGCCTGAAGGAGCAAAACCAATCGGATGTAAGTGAATCTTCAAGAAGAAGATGAAGGCCGATGGAACTGTTGACAAGTTCAAGGCAAGGTTAGTTGCCAAGGGATTTTCTCAGAAGTAGGGAAACGATTATTTCGCCACATATGCTCATGTAGCACGGATGACGACCACCAGGATGTTGATTGCTATAAGTACAATTCACAAGCTGGTAATTCATCAGATGAATGTTAAGACCGCTTTCCTGAATGGTGAATTGACGTAGAGATCTACATGCAACAACCAGAAGGATTCATTGTCAAGGGCCTTGAAGACAAAGTCTGTAAGTTGGTAAAATCTTTGTATGGTCTGAAGTAAGCTCCCAAGATGTGGCATGAGAAGTTTGATAAAGTCATAAGATCAAACGGCTACATGGTCAACGAGACGAACAAGTATGTGTACACAAAGTTCGTTGGCAGAAGAGAAGTAATCGTCTGTCTGTACGTGGACGACATGCTGATCTTGGATACAGATCTAGCAAGTGTCACTAAGACAAAGAAGTTCCTCTCGTCTAAGTTCAGCATGATGAACTTAGGGGAAGCTGATGTTATCCTGTGGATAAAGATCATCTGGACGAAAACTGGAGTGGTATTGTCACAGTCACATTATATTGAGAAGATGCTCACACGCTAGGGGTATCAGATTCTTCCAGGAATCGATATGCCATATAGGTGTGACAAGAAGCTAAAGCCAAATCCAAAAGAAAGCGTCAGACAGTTGGAGTACTCAAGCATCTTCAGGAGTTTGATGTATACGACTACTGCCACAAGACCTGACATAGCTTTTGCCATGGGGATGCTGAGTCAGTTCACAAGCAATCCAGGTGTAGAGCACTGGAAAGCTGTGAATAGGGTTATGAGATACCTCAAAAGGACTCAGAAGTATACACTACACTACTGCAGAGATCCAAAAGTAGTGGAAGGCTTCAGTGATGCAAGCTGGTGCTCAGAAATAGAGAGTAAAAGGTCCACAAGAGGATACGACTTCTCCATGGGTGGAGCTGCCATATCGTAGAAGTCGAAGAAGTAGACTATGTTGTCACACTTCCTCTATGGAATCTGAGTTCTATGCATTGGCGGCTGCAGCAGAGGAAGCAGAGTGGCTTCGGAAGCCCATGTATGATTTTCCAATAGTTGATGCACAGATACCGACGGTACCGATATACTGCGACAACCAGGTGACTGCAGCGATGGCATCGAATGACCTCTTCAATGGCAAGAAGAGGATTGTGCATCTAAGGCATAGGGTGGTAAATGATCTTATTAAAAGAGTAGTCATTGCCATAGTGGATGTTCGGAGTCAGAAGAATCTGGCAGATCCGTTCACCAAAGGTTTCAAGCGACAGCTGGTTGAAGACACAACAAGTAAGATGGGCTTGAAGACACTTTGATATTATGTCTTTATAATTATACTATAAAGTTTTACGCTATTAGTTCAAAGAGAAATCTACTAGGCATCTAACTTTTAGTTCAAAGAAGGAGCACTGACTGGAAGAATATCAGGAGTAGTAGGCAATCCTTGGGAATATTGCGGGGTTAAGAAACCAGAATCACTATTGTCTACTGATTATTCTTTATAAAGAACAAAAGTCATGTGGAAAGATTGCTTGGAAGCCTTAATGAGTTCTCGACATCTGGGATGTCTAGCGTGCTTTACAGGAAGCATGGATAGCACAGCACTACAAAGGAGCGTAATACTCTATGCTACAGTAGGATGACTCCACATGAGGTACCTTGTGAGGGTAAAGCCTTGTCACGACCTGCTCCCGAATACTCGGATACGTGTCGGACACGCCCAGCCTACGTTGGAAGACGCAACGCAGTAAGCTGTATAATACTAAAGGAAACTCCAAGTCACAAGGTAAATAAAACATCACAGGTACTATAAACGTTCCCAGAGAGATCACCACAATCCACCAAGTCTGGAATCTTACAACTCTGGAATCTAAAACAATATCCAAAAGTAAAGTCTCTAAACAATCTAGAAAATAACTAAGCTAAAACTCTGCAATCCTATGTCCATCCTGCTCACTATGACCTCAAGCTCTAGTCCATAAAAGGTGCAATATCCTTAAGTATACCTGCAACGTATCCTGTCAGGAAGTGTCACTCCCGTTTCCCGTTATACTTATTTCTGTATGCGTATAAGAGATCTTTGACGTTTGTCAGATGACCCGCAGTTGGACTTGACTTGCTAGCCTAGTCTTGGTTGGTCATGACTTGGCTTAGTTTATTTTGGTTTGGTTTGGTTTGGTTTGATTGGGCTTGGTTCATTATGAGAAAACCCTCTCTTTATAAAGCCCAACCACCCCTTTATCTATCTTCATTACTTCCATTTATTTTCTCTCTTTCTTCTCCATTACACTCCCACCAACCTAGAGAGCTTAGGCAAGTACAACTTGCTTCATGATGGATCTTTCATTTTATTGTTCTATCTTCTTCTCTACATGATTCTAAGCATTTTAGGACTTGGAGTTTTCGGTTTGGACAGATAAATTTTTGTAGATCTAAGTTTATAGCCTTTTCGGTTTTCTTGGGTTTGACCTACCAAACTTTATTATTTTTAAGTTTTGATTGTTCTATGTTGTAGAGAATTCAATTTTACCTAAAATAGACCTTTGAAAAGTTAGATTTTGACATGTTTTGAGAAAGTTATGGCCAAAATAAGACTTGGACATTTTCTAGTTCATCTATCCTGAATCTGGCAGGGACGATGAATAGTGCTGCATAGGGCAGCCTGCCGTATAGTGTCGCATGATGATGTAGCATGTGGAATAGTGCAGCCTGCCGCATAGTGCCGCATGGTGACGCAGCCTGCGGCATAGTGCGACGTGCCGTATAGTACAACCTGTCGCATAGTGTCGTATGGTGACGTAGCCTATGACATAGTGCAGTCTACCGCATAGTGTAGCCTGCCGCATAGTGCCGCATGGTAATGCAGCCTGCCACATAGTGCCACAGAATGCCGCATAGTGCCTATTTTGGTTGTTTTATGTCCTATTTGGCTGAATTGTGGCCAGAATTTCTCCCAACTCCCAACATAAAAGTTGTAGATCTTTTCCTTAGCTTTTGTCTTGACACCGTGGGTGTTTTTGCTTGTATAAGCTACATATCTCGTCCTGTATCATGTCTAGGACATAAATTCCTGGTTGCCACGGTCAAGAATTTATACTGAATCTGACTAGGATAATGACTAGATTGTTCAAGTAGTTCATGAAGAGATTTCCCAGCTACAGGCAGTCCCGTTATCTGGGCGCTTTAATGGGACTTGTAGCATGCCGTCGAGTAGGGCACATTTCCAGCACACTGTCATGTGTTTCACCCCCAAGTCACCTAATCCAACTCTCTCAACTTGCTACTGGATAACCTGGATTAAGTCTGCAGGGCTTATGGCTGTTGGAACATCTTAATGCATCTTGTTAGTAACTAGGCTTGTGATAACCCTAGTTAGTTAAAGTATCAAGTCGTACTCATGGCTTGGCCGTGATTGATGGATGGAGTCTAGTCTAGTCTTGTCTGCACAAGGCGAGTACATGGTTTCTTCAGCCGTTACTGTTATGATTTACTTATTCGATAATTGTTAGAGACTAAGTTCTGTTCAGGTGAAGGGTTACAACCCCGATCCTTGTTTGGTTTACGGGTTGTAACATGGTTACTTGATTAGTTCCTTAGTTATCTTATCGTTTATCATCCTGATTTTCTTAACCCATGTCTTTCATTATCAATTATGTCTTTATGTGCTAATATGCTCGTTTTAATTCTTAAGTAAAGCCTCCCTTGTGGTACTTGTTCTTTCTGGGGCCTGACCCAGCAGGTTTTGTATGGCCAAATTTTGGAGTAGCTTCCGAGGATCTTCCAGTCTTCTAGCCAGATGGTGAATACTAGACGTAACCACGGCGACGAGTGGGTTTTATTTTGCTCTTCCACTCTATTGTAAATAATTCTGTTGAGGCATTTAGCAGCCGAGCAAGTGTTAGCTCATGTTGAATACTTATATTTTTTGTCTGCCTAAGGGCTGTAACATGATTGACAAATCCTAGGGCTGGTCATGTATGAATGAAACTCTTGCTAGTCCTCGTATTTTGTACGATTAGCTTCATAATCATCTGTATATGAAATGTATGGGATGCATTACTATTGAATATCTAATGGTCTAACATCTTGTAACCATTATTACTTGCTTGAGATTGAGACACTAGGCTTGTTCTTAACCATAAGAGACTGATGGCTTGTAGATAAACCCTCATACATCTAGACAGCCGTGATCGTATATCGGGGTGGATTACACTTCTATATACGTAGCTGGCTGTGTCTGTCTTTCGCTCTCCAGTATTCTGGTTCTGGGGCATGATACGGTTTAGGTGGTGGCCCATGCAGGTCTTATAAATTAAGATGGGTGGGGGTTTTATCGAATATATGTCTCAATCAGCACTCGCCCTTAACCTCTACTCGTGTCTCGTAATCTTTCTGAAATCTTGACCTGATCACATGCTTATTTCCTGGATCTACCTTGGTCCTTCCTTATTGTTTCCCATGTCATTTTTTCAGTGGTATTGTTCCTGGTCCTGCCGATCAACCCAGCTGAGCACCTCTAGTGAACCAGCAACAACCTGGGGACCAAGCCCAACACTCTAGAGCAGCCTCGCGAGTCATGCATTCCGGGGATCCAGAGCCCCCAGTTCAACCCGTCCAGCCTGCAGAGCCTGACAATAGAATCCTGGCGGGACTTATCCGGGAATTGCTTGTATCACAAGATCGTCGGGGCGATGCCCTGCACCAGACAGTACAAGATGTCGTAGGCAGAGTTGGTTACCAAAGGAATAATGCAGCCAACAACTTCAAGCGCCTGAATCCTCCTTTCTTTAACGGAACTGAAGATGCTATTGCTGTTGATGCATGGCTTCAGGACACAGAGGTTATCCTGGAAGCAGCTAGGATTCCTGAGGATGAAAAGGTGGTCGTTGTGTGCATGTAATTATTGGACTTAGCCCGCACCTGGTGGGCGATGCTAGCAGTGGGTTTGGCAACGCCTGTCTTATGGGCGGTATTCAAGGACAAGTTCCAGACGAAGTATTTCGACGCAGTAGCTCGCTATGATCTGCAGACGAGATTCACTAATCTCAAGCATATGGGAAGGACGGTCAATGGATATGCGGCCGCGTTTTCTAGGCTTAGTTGGTTTGCTCCTACCTTGGTGGTGACCAAATTAGACCGAGCCTAGCGATTCCAGCAGGGACTCCACCTAGAGATCATTATATCATTGGAGCAGTTTGAGCACCAGACATTTAATATCGTCTTGCAAGCAGCTAAGAGGCATGAGTATACTTCTCAAAGGATAGTAGATCGAGCCGGAAGGAGGAAGAGGTCTCATAGGCAGATGTCCCAGTCATCAGTACCATCCCCGACAGTTAGAGCTTTGACTATTGGAGCTCATAGGAGGGCGACCACAATTTCGTCGGTTCAGCACTCGACGCCAGCGTATCCTCAACAACAGAAGCAGAAGTAGTCTTCCGCAATGGGTTGCACTCATTATGGAAAGCCAGGACATGTAGTATCAGAGTGTCGCAGAGCACAGGGATTATGCTTGGCTTGTGGGGAACCAGATCACAAGATAGGGTCCTGTTCGAATAGAGCCAGTTCATCGTTATCAAACCTAACCAGTCCATCGATTAGGGGTCCAGCACCAGTGCAGCAGCAGTACCAGCCTCTGAGGCCATTGTTGCCTCAGGCTCAGCAGTATGCCCAAGCTTAGATTCAGAACCGACAGAGAGGTTTCCAGCAGAAGGGACCAACACCAAGAGGGTAAGGTCAGGCTATGGCTCTGACCGTGGCAGAAGAATTGGCATCATGTGAGGTGGTGGCAGGTACCATTCTCGTCAACTCTTTTCCTGCATCAGTATTATTTGATTCGGGTGCATCGCATTCATTTATGTCTGTACGATTCGCTACACGGATAAGACTGGAGCCCGAGTCATTATCAGTAAGGCTCAATATACTTACTAGTAACGGTCTTGTGAGAGTAGATAGAGTGTTTTCTTCGTGTCGAATCGTAGTTAGTGGTAGAGAGTTTTTCGCTAGGTTGATAGAATTTTCGATGTCCGACTATGATGTGGTCCTAGGAATGGATTGGTTGAAGGAGCAATACGCAAGAATAGACTGCCATATTGGTAGGACTATTTTTGGTATTCCTGATGAACCAGAGTTTTCATTTTCCAGAGGCAAAGTTGAACCTTCTCCCTCAGTCTTGCAGATGGCAGTAGCAGAGGCAGTTCAGTTTTCCAGAGTCGTTGAAGAGTTCCCTGATGTATTTTTTGAAGAGCTTCCTGGCATGCTTCCAGAGAGAGAAATTTCACCATTGATTTGCTTCCAGGGATGGCACCAGTGTCAGAGAGAGTCTACAGAATGGCGTCTTCAGAGTTAGAGATCTTGTACAAGATGATTGAAAAACTCAGAACCAAGGGATTCATTCATGCTAGTGGATCGACTTGGGGAGCCCGATACTTCTTGTAAAAAAGAAGGATGGTACATCAAGATTATGTGTTGATTATCATACCTTGAACTCTGTAACGATCAAGAACAGATATCCTCTACCAAGGATAGATGACTTATTTGATCAGCTCAGGGGAGCGGCAGTATTCTCGAAGATTGACTTGCGATCAGGGTACCATCAGATCAGAGTTAGAGAGCAAGATATCCTGAAGACAGCGTTCAGATCAAGATATAGGCATTAGAAGTTCCTTGTTATGCCATTTGGAGCGACCAATGCACCAGCCGTATTCATGGACCTCATGAATCGTATCTTCATGCCTTATTTGGATCAGTTTGTGATAGTGTTTAAAGACGACATCTTGGTCTATAGCAAGAGTGAAGCAGAGCATGAGCAGCATCTCTGAGTGGTCCTTCAGATTCTCAGAGAACATCAGTTGTACGCGAAGTTCAGTAAGTACAAATTTTGGCTTGATCGCATTTCGTACTTGGGTTACATCATCACTAGAGGTGGAGTGGAAGTGGACCCCCAGAAGATAGTGGCTATAGAGACATGGCCATTACCCAGTACCGTCGTAGAGGTTTGCAGTTTCCTAGGATTAGCTGGCTATTACCAACGATTTGTATCAGACTTCGCTCGGATTTCAGCGCCCTTGACTCAGTTGACCCGCAAAGATGTACAGTTTGCTTGGACAGCAGAGTGTCAGAGTTCACTTGAGAAGTTGAAGCGAGGCTTGATGACGGCCCCTATTCTCACTCTTTCCTATGGGACTGGGGGATTTTCAGTTTATTGTGACGCTTCCGGCAGAGGATTGGGATGCGTCTTGATGCAGCATGGTAAGGTAGTAGCTTATGCGTCACGCCAGCTTCGTGACCATGAGAGGAATTATCCTACCCATGACTTGGAGTTAGCAGTAGTAGTTTTTGCATTGAAACTTTGGAGGCATTATTTATATGGACATCGGGTGGAGATTTTCACCGACCATAAGATTCTTAAGTATGTGTTTACTCAGAAGGATCTTAACATGTGTCTGAGGAGATGGCTAGAGCTACTTGTGGATTACGATATTAACTTGCAGTATCATCCTGGGAAGGCCAACGTAGTAGCAGATGCATTGAGAAGAAGAGCTAGAGTTTATTTTCTAACAGCGCAACCAGAGTTATTAGCAGACCTTCAGAAGATGGGGATAAAGATAGTTCTCCCTACCAATGTGGCATTGATGGCCAGCATGCAAGTTCAGTCCAGCATAGTTGAGAGGATCAAGATGGCACAATCAGCAGATGCCAAGCTTCAGCGGCTCATAGCAGAGTTTGAAGCAGGACGGAGAGCAGAGTTATGTATTCATGAATATGGTACTCTCCGACATGGGAGACGTCTTTATGTACCCAGTGGTGATATCAGACAAGAGATCACGGCAGAGGCTCACAGTTCTCAGTATTCAATTCATCTCGGTGGCACAAAGATGTACCGAGACATCCGTCAGCATTCTGGTGGAATGGCATGAAGAGGAAGATAGCCCAGTTTGTCTCCCGATGTTTAGTTTGCCAACAAGTTAAAGCTGAACATCAGAGACCAGCTGGACTTTTTCAACCTTTATCGATCACAAAGTGGAAATAGGAGCATATAACTATGGACTTTATACTTGGGTTACCTAAATTTCCAGCTGGAAGAGATGCTATCTAGGTTATAGTTGATCGTCGCACGAAGGTAGATCATTTTCTTTCCTTCAAAATTGGTCAGTCGACGGATCAGCTAGCAGAGATGTACCTCAGGCAGATTGTCAGATTGCATGGAGTGCCAGTTAGTATCATATTAGATAGAGATTCAAGATTTATATCGCACTTTTGGCGAAATCTTCAAGAGAGTTTGGGGACTCGTCTCAAGTTCAGTTCAGCATATCATCCGCAGACAGATGGTCAGTCAGAACGCACGATTCAGACTCTTTAAGATATTTTGCGATATTGTACGCTGGACTTTGGTGGTTCATGGGAAGATCACCTACACCTAGTGGAGTTCTCCTATAACAACAATTTCCAGGCCAGTATCCAGATGGCACCCTTTGAAGCACTATATGGCATGAAGTACAGATCACCTTTTGCTTGGGATGATATCGGTGAGAGAGAGATGCTTGGTCCAGAGATGATTACGCAGACAATCGAGGTGGTCAGACAAGTCAGAGATCATCTTCGAGTTGCCCAAGATTGCCAGCGCCATTGGGCCGATTCTCATTGGCGTCTCCTTGAGTTTTTCAGTCGGCGACCATATGTTCCTTAGGATCTCGCCTACCCGTGGCGTCATTCGATTCGGCGTGCAGGAAAAGCTTAGTCTGAGGTATATAGGGTCGTTCGGTATCCTTGAGCGAGTAGGTGATGTATCCTATCGTCTCGCTCTTCCGTCATCGTTATGTGAGGAACATAACTTATTCCATGTATCCCAATTGCGATGGTATATCCCGAATCCGAGCCATGTCCTTGATCATTCAAAATTAGTTTTTGGTACCAACCTTTCGTATGAAAAAAGGCCCGTATCCATATTGGACCGAAAAGAAAAGATACTCAAGAACAAGACTATTAGTTTAGTCCGTGTTGCTTGGGGTCACCACTCTTTGGGTGAGTCAACGTGGGAGCGTGAGAATGATATCCGCTCGCGATATCCACACCTATTTGACTCATAAGGTATAATGTCTTCCTTATGCCTTATGCTTTTAGTTCCTTGCTTGCGTGAATGATTGCTTGATTGACTGCTAGTCGTAGCTTGCTTATGATTAATATAGCCTGTCCCGACATCTCTAGCCTCTTGATTAAATTTCAAGGACGAAATTCTTTTACGGTGGGTAGAGTTGTCACTCCCGTTTTTCGTTATACGTATTTTCGTATGCATATACGAGATCTCTGACATTTATCAGGTGACCCGTAGTTGGACTTGACTTGCTAGCCTAGTCTTGGTTGGTCATGACTTGGCTAAGTTTATTTTGGTTTGGCTTGGTTTGATTGGGCTTGGTACATTATGAGAAAACCCTCTCTTTATAAAAGCCCAACCACCCCTTTCTCTCTCTTCATTACTTCCATTTATTTCTTCTCCTTCTTCTCCATTACACTCCCACCAACCTAGAGAGCTTAGGCAAGTACAACTTACTTCATAATGGATCTTCCATTTTATTGTTCTATCTTCTTCTCTACATGATTCTAAGCATCTTTAGGACTTGGTGTTTTGGTTTGGACGGATAGATTTTTGTAGATCTAAGTTTGTAGTCTTTTCGGTTTTCTTGGGTTTTGATCTACCAAACTTCATTATTTTTAAGTTTTGATTATTCTATGTTGTAGAAAATCTGATTTTACCCAAAATGGACCTTTGAAAAGTTAGATTTCCACTTGTTTTGAGGAAGTTATGGCCAAAATAAGATTTGGACATTTTCTAATTCATCTGTCCTGAATCTGGCAGGGACGATGAATAGTGCCACATAGTGCAGCCTGCCATATAGCGTCGCATGGTGACGCAGCCTACGACGTTGTGTAGCCTGTCGCATAGTGCCGCATGGTGACGAAGCATGTGGCATAGTAGAACCTGCCGTATAGTGCAGCCTGTCACATAGTGTCGCATGGTGACGCAACCTGCGGCATAGTGCAGCCTGCCGCAGAATACCGCATAGTGCCTATTTTGGCTGTTTTTGGCTATTTTATGTCCTATTTGGCTGAATTGTGGCCAAAATTTCTTCCAACTCCTAACATGAAAGTTGTAGATCTCTTCCTTGGCTTTAAGAATATGTTACTAGTTATTTTATGCAAGTTTCTCTCATTCATGATAATATAAGGATAGAACACGATAGTGGCCTGTTAAGACGCACTCTTAACAAGTAACAAGCAACCTTGGCATGATAATACATGATAGTGGCCCGTCGTGGCGCACTCTTGACAAGCAATCTTGACATGATAATACATGATAGTGGCCCGTCGTGGCGCACTCTTGATAAGTAAATCTAACATGATAATCTTGATATGCTGTTGTGACGGCTATCTTGACTTGCCAAGTCACTCTTGTCTTGACACCGTGGGTGTTTGTGCTTGTATAAGCTATATGTCTCGTCTTGCATCATGTCTAGGATATGAATTCCTGGTTACCACGGTCAGGGATTCATACTGAATCTGACTAAGATAATGACTAGATTGATCAAGTAGTTCATGAAGAGATTTTCCAACTACATGCAGTCCCGTTATCTAGGCACTTTAATGGGACTTGTAGCCTGCCGTCGAGTATGGCACATTTCCAGCACACTGTCATGTGTTGCACCCCCAAGTCACCTAATCCAACTCTCTCAACTTGCTACTGGATAACCTGGATTAAGTCTGCAGGACTTGTGGCTGTTGGAACATCTCAATGCATCTTGTTAGTAACTAAGCTTGTGATAACCCTATTTAGTTAAAGTATCAAGCCGTACTCATTGCTTGGTTGTGATTGATGGATGGAGTCTAGTCTAGTCTTGCCTAGACAAGGCGAGTACATGGTTTCTTCAGCCTGTTACTGTTATGCTTTAGTTATTCGATAATTGGTTAGAGACTAAGTTCTGTTCGGGTGAAGGGTTACAACCCCGGTCCTTATTTGGTTTACGGGTTGTAACTTGGTTACTTGAATAGTTCCTTAGTTATCTTATCGTTTATCATCCTGATTTCCTTAACCCATGTCTTTTATTATCAATTGTGTCTTTATGTGCTAATATGCTGGTTTTAGTTCTTAAGTGAAGCCTCCCTTGTGGCACTTGATCTTTCTAGGTCTGATCCAGCTGGTTTTGTATGGCCAAATTTTGGAGTAGCTCCCGAGGATCTTCCAGCCTTCTATCCATATAGTGAACACTAGACGTAACCCTGGCAACGAGTGGGTTTTATTTTACTTTTCCACTCTATTGTAAATTATTCTTTTGAGGCGTTTAGCCGCCGAGCAAGTGTTAGCTCGTGTTGAATACTTACATTTCTTGTCTGCCTAAGGGTTGTAACATGATTGACAAATCCTAGGGTTGATCATGTATGACTGAAACTCTTGCTAGTCCTTGCATTTTGTACGACTAGCTTCATGATCATCTATATATGAAATGTATGGGACGCCTTACTATTGAATATTTGATGGTCTAACATCTTGTAACTATTATTACTTGCTTGAGATTGAGACACTAGGCTTGTTCTTAACCATAAAAGACTGATGGCTTGTAGATAAACACTCATACATCTAGACTGCCATGATCGTATATCGGGGTGGATTACACTTCTATATACGTAGCTTGTTGTGTCTGTCCCCTGCTCTCCAGTATTCTGGTTCTGGGGCGTGACATGAAGAGAGCAAAGTACAACCCCGACAAGAAGCACTAAACAAAGTAAACTGAAGTGCTGCACAATAAACTATAATACAAGCACTGGAATATGAAACTGTAGTACATGAATAACAATGAAACTATAGTACAATATCCAGAACAATGAACTAGACTATCAGTATAACATGTATTTGAAATAACTATCAGAATATGTGGCCGGCTGGGGTAGTACAGGATACAAGAGCACAGGAGCACAGGAATAAGGGTACGGCTTAGATTTCCACGTGCACGATGAGAGACCTAAGCTATTAATCAATGTCTAGCTAATATAGGATTGATCACATATCTGTAGTATTTTTCCACCCTAATGTACAAGTAAAGAACACTGAACAATGAACGATAAACAATGAACAATCGTGTGTACAATGTGTCAATATGAGAACATTAAGCAAGACAAAAATACAGTATAAAAGAGTTTGAGTCGGTGTACTTGCCTTGCTCTGGAAGACCGAGAATAGCGAGAAAAATATGTATGTCGTCCTACTAATGGGTACAAGTTGGTTAAGTTCAAATTAAAGACATTAACTAGCTTAACTCAATTATCTCTAACCATAAACTAGCTAGTTAATTACTATGAAATAATACCAATTAAAATACACATACCACGGCTATATATATATATATATATATATATATATATATATATATATATATATATATATATATATATATATATATATATATATATATAATTTAAATATATATATATATATATATATATATATATATATATATATATATATATATATATATATATATATATAATTTAAATATAGATAATATTTACAAAATAAGGACCATTATATATTGAATTTATTATCCAAAATTCTACTAAAAAATACTTTAACAAGTATATAAAAATAAATAGTAACTTATATATATATATATATATATATATATATATATTAAAAAAAAAAAAAATATATATATATATATATATATATATATATATATATATACATAAAATAATAACCAACATATATCAACTATGTATATAGACTTAAAATAGGTTTTTCCAATTTAGTAAACCACTTAGAAAGATAATGTAATTCTAGCATGTAAAATTATAGTAAGATATTACTAATTAGATCATAAATACTAACTAAAAATATTTAGAGGTATATTTAGTAGCAAAATAATAAGCATTCTTAGAGTAAAACCAAGGTTGTCATCCAAAATATTTACTGGAATTATGGATTGAAAATTCTAGTAACAACATTGATAACATCTATAAACCCAGCTCAAATTAAACCCACACTTAAATTTCTCCATGGTTCTGTATGGCCCACACCTAGCCCAACTATTCTTGCTCACTCTTATTTCTGCCAAACATACTCAACCACTGGACCAGCCCAGTCCAGTATAGTCCATTCTCCTTTTTATTCTCTTCTAATTTGTAGCTCAAAATGAACCTATCATGCTCAAAATAGCTCAATCACAACTCGAATGTACATAACTAAAACCAGCAGAACCACATTCAACACAACCCAGCAAAACCTATACCACCAACCTGTGACTTAGTAACATTTAAACAAACCCCAAGCCAACAAACTAAATCCACAGTCCAAATGAAAGCAGGACCCAGGAGCACAACCATTCGAATCAATGGTTTAGCAAACCATTTGAATTCAAATATCTAGTTTACATCCAAACAAAGCCCAGTAAGTACTCACATGCCTTGGCTTCCTTGAATACCCAAGCCCTAGTATTATTTGAACCTAACAGCTATCATTCAAAATTCTACAGAGAAACACAGAACAATTAATAAAGAATATACAACCCCATTGAATTTCCTACAATTGAATATAAGTCTGCTTCTTGACTTCCCGCACCCGACACCATCAAGCAGTATGGCTAGACACAAGGCAGTCATGGACACGAACAAAACACAGAACACGAACACAATCTCCCCCAATTCCGATCCTGCCCAGTATCTTTATCAAGCTAAAATCGATACGATACAAAACCCGACATTAGAGAAATTATAACGTTACCTGAGTTTAGAGATTTGATTTGGAGCGGAAACTCAATCCCTCGGTGTCGGATACGATCTCCCCTTGTCCAAAGACGACCTCGGGTCCTGTTTCGGCATTTAATCGAATAGATTCTGATCACAAATAATGAAATAGAGTTTCGAATGAATTGGAATCAATTCTACTAGATGTTACGCCTTCATCTCGCATTTCATCATGGAGAGAGCAGCGACGTGCGTGTCAGTATGTTACGCCTTCGTTAGGATGAGAGACTGTCAATCCGGCCATGGAAGGTGAGCGTTTTGATCATTGATCCATGCATCGATCATATAAACCAAATCCTTTTTAGGGTTTTTGGATTAATCTGTTCATCGTATGCCCTCTCTTTTTAGAGTTTGGTGCACTTTTCGACTTGCGCTACCCTTTTTAGGGTTTAGTTGTTGTCACTTTGCACGATAACGCAACAGAGATGTTGTTATATGCAAAATATGGTACAACATAGACACTATGCTATATGGCACAATACAGATGTTGCGCTATAAAATACGGCGCAACACGGATGCTGCATGTGGCGCAATACAGATACTGCACGTAATACATTCGTTGCGCGTGGCATAATACATCCGTTTGCGCAACATGGAAGTTTTGGTGCAACCTGTAATTTTTGTACAGATTTGATCAGTGCACTCTGTAAATTCGTTAACTTTTTCTTGTTCACTTCTTGCAGGAAATCGGTTGGCAAGATTCTTCAGAACTGGTATCGGTGATCTTAGATGCTATGGAGCTGTACCACCTTGATACACACATCAGAGAGCTCATAACTCTTCATGTTAAAAAGGGCTTCTTCGAGATGGTAGAAAGGGCCTTTATACATGAGAGTTGGACGGTGGAGACACAGAATTAGGAATCGTATCACAAGGGTGATTTCATTCCTACTTCTCACGAAGGGTCGTCTTTTCTCTACCAGTTGTATTGTCAGCAACTTTTCTTCGAGCTGCTGCACTCTGTCGTTCTCCTCTCGTCTTTCTGAGAGAGAAGACCATAGTTAATTCCGTTGCCTTGCTTACTGCTTTAGGTTAAGTCGACAAGGCACTGGCACCAACAAAAAGATCCAAAGATGTAATAGACCTCTATTTGTTATATCTAGAATGAAAATCTGAGATGTAATAGATTTCCATTCAGATGTATCTATATTTTTAAAGAAGGAATAAAGGATGATTTTTCTCTCCTTTATGACTTGATTTAATGTGATGATATAGAAAATAGAATCCAGAGGTAATATAGATGTGAATTCATTTTTCTATTGATAATCTTCAAGTCAGCTGGGACTCAAAGACAGGATATCATGTCTAAAAAGATGATATCTATGATAATATGGATTTATCATAAAGAAAAGATACCTTTTAAAATAGTTGGGTTTCAAAAGACAAAATTGATGATTCATATAGACTCTACTGGAGATTTTGAGTATTTATTATCTGCAGTTTTATTTACGAGATAATAAATGTAGGCTTTAAAAAAATAGATGAGTGAATAAGTATGCCTTTTTGAGAAAAGGTCGCTTCGATTTTTAAGACAGAGAATAAATGAAGACCTCTTCACGAGATGAAAGGAGATGAATGAACGAACATGCCTTTTCGAGAAAAGGTTGTCTCAATTCCTGAGACAGAATGTTTGGCCTTTCTATCTATAAATAGTGTGGAACTTTTCCTGATAATATTATTCATCCCTTTTCTTTCATTTACAAATGTCTTCAGAAGATGTGTTTAAGGAAACGGAAGTCATCCCGAAGAACGAAGCCGCCCTCGACACTCCTTCTGACGAGCCTCCGTCGCCTACTCAGCCAACAGTAGGAGAAAGCTCGGGTGTTCCTAGACAGAAGCAGGATATTTTTGCCAAACTAGTGGAGCCTGGGAGTACTGCCGAGGAAGAAGCCCTGAGGAAAGCTGCATGTGAATTGTTGGTGTCATCCAACAATAATGTATTTGAACTCCTTGTAAATTTTGCCTTTGATCAGGAGGGCTCTGGTCCTCGTTAATTTTATGTATTTCCTTCCGTCTGAATTATAAAAGGAATTTTTATTTACGTTCTGAGTCTTTGTGTTAACATCTTTTTGTCTTGAAACATAATATTTCTTGAGAAACTTGCCATTGATAGGCATCATGGCAATTCGAGCATCCATACCAGTCAATTGATAAGCTCCATTGGAAAAAAAAAACTTTGCTTATAATGTAGGGTCCTTCCCATTTTGCTTCGAATTTGCCTTTGCTCGTATGCGTCATAGTCATAGGATGTCTGACAGTTAGAACTAGTTCTCCTTTTTAAAATGTTCGGACTTTGACTTTACGGTTGAAAGCTTTTGATAGACGAGCTTGGTATAACTCAATATGTTGTTGAGCTAGGAGCCGTTTCTCGTCAAGTGCTTCAAGCTCCTGAAGTCTCAGACGATCATTGTTTTCGGTTGTGAGTTCATTGGCAATGGCAATCCTTAGGGAAGGGATCTAGATTTCCAATGGTAAGACGGCCTCACATCCATATACCAAAGAGAAATATGTGCAGCCTGTAGGAGTACATATAGTAGTACGGTAAGCCCACAGACATTCTCCAAGCTTTTCACTCCAATTTCGTTTGTTGGTAGAAACAAATTTCTTGAGGATTTTGATGATGCTCATGTTAAATGCTTCTGCCAACCCATTAGCTGCAGGATTGTAAGCTGTAGAAGCAATATTATTGATCATGTTGTCATCGCAGAATCGAGTGAACTTCTGACTGATGAATTGTGGCCCATTATCATGAATGATTCGCCGAGGAACACCGAATCTGTAGATCACATGATGCTTAATAAAATTGACAACACTGCATGTCTTGACCTCAGCTAGAGGTATAGCTTCAGCATACTTTGAGAAGTAATCAGTTATGGCCAATATGAACCGATGTCCTCAAGACGAGGGAGGGTTAATAGGACCAATGACATCCATGCCCCAAGCTTCAAAGGGCCAAGATGCTGCCGTCGGGTGAAAAAATACTGATGGTTGATGGATGAAGTCAGCATGGATTTGACATGATCGGCACTTCCTTGCATACTCGATTGCATCAGATACCATTGAGGGCCAATAATAGCCCATACGGCGAATACGATCATGTAGTTTAGGACCAGGTTGATGTGCGCCATAAATACCATCATGAGCTTCACAAAGTATTTGTTTACTTCTTCTCCCGCAAGACAGTGTATGAATAAACCGTCAAACGTTCGTCGGTAGAGTGTCTTCGTATTATGATTATAATAAAATCTGGGTGACCGTCGACGAATTGTTGTAGCCTCTTTAGGATCTTCAGGTAAGATATCATGGACTACAAAGTCTATGAAAGGAGTCATCCAGTCTTCACTGATGGCACAGATTTCAACTGAATTGTTGAATTCCATGCTTCGGTTGTTAACTTCAATATTTAAGTTATTCTCGTCACAAAATAACTCTCTATTAGTGATGATAATCATTTGTTGCCTTCTTATTGGAATTGCTAATACTGCTGCAAGATTAGCAAGTGCATCCGCTTCCGTATTACACGCTCGGTGTACATGCTCGATGAAGAAACCTTTGAATGAGGTAGCCATCCTGATCGCGGCATCATGAAACGGAACTAGATCTTGATGTCGAACTTCGTATGTGCCTCTAACTTGTTTGACAATCAGTTTGGAGTCTCTGTAAACTTCAAGATATTCAATATCTAATTATTTAGCCAATTAGAGACCAATAAGTAGAGCGTTATATTTAGCCACATTATTAGAACATGGCTCATCTAAAGAATAAGGTCTCTGAATAGCTTACCCTTCTGGTGAGACGAGGACGATTCCAACTCCAGCAATAATAGCACCTTTTGGTCCAATTCTGAATGATCCATCAAAGAATAGACGCCATGTAAGAGTTTCTTCTGAAATCATGTTAGACTCCAAAGTTTCATCTGGAATTTCGTCATAGAGTTTAGACGATTCGGGAACTGGATGAGCTGCCAGAAAGTCAGCAAGGGCTTGACCTTTAACAGACTTTTGAGGAACATAAACCATATCATATTGTGCTAACAAAATGGCCCATGTTGCAAGCCTGGAAGTGAGTGTACTGGGCTTTTTTATCAGGACCCGGAGAGGGTTAACTCTAGAAATAACATGAATAGTTTGGCCGGTGATATAATGTCTCGTCTTTTGAACAACAAACATCAAAGCTAGACATTTTTTTCTACTGGAGTATATCGATGCTCAGCTCCAACCATCATACGGCTAAGGTAATAGATAGCCTGTTCATGACCCTCTTTATTCTTCTGAGCTAATAAAGCACCTAGGGAATGGTCTATTGCTCGAACATACATCAGGAAAGGTATTCCTGACACTGGAGGCACTAGAATTGGAGGGTTCATCAAGTACCGTTTTATGTCTTCAAATGCTTGTTGACATTCTTCAGTCCAAATAAAAGACACACCTTTCTTCATGAGTTGAGTGAAAGGTCTACAGCGTCCAGAGAGATTTGAGATGAATCTCCTGATATACGCAAGTCGTCCCTAGAATCCTCGTAGCTCTTTTAGGTTGCGTGAAGGATGCATCTTTTGAATGGCTTTGATTTTCTCAAGGTCAACGTGTATACCTTTAGAGGTAATAACGAATCAAAGAAATTTGCCACTAGAGACTCCTAGGAATGACTTGGTGGGATTCATCTTGAGTTGATACTGACGCATTAGATCAAAAATAGTTCTCAAATTTTGAATATGGTCTTCTTTTAGACGACTTTTGACAGTAATATCGTCAACATAATATTCAACAGTTTTTCGTAAATGATCACGAAAGATGGGACTCATGGCCTGCTGATAAGTTGCACCAGCGTTCTTAAGACCAAATGGCATGACAGTGTAGCAATAGACTCCAAGAGGAGTACGAAAAGATGTATGTTTCTCATCTTCTGGAGCATCTTGATTTGATTGTATCCTAAAAATCCATCCATAAAGGACATACGTTCAAATCTGCAAGTATTGTCAATCATGACATCACTGATTGGAAGAGGGAATTCGTCTTTGGGACAAGCTTCATTAAGATCTCTAAAGTCAATGCAGACCCGAACTTTTCATGTTTTCTTCAAAACTGGGACAACATTAGCCACCCAGTCTGGATGTTGTTCTTCTCTGACGAAACTGCAGGCGATGAGTTTCTTGACTTCAGCTTCTATGGCATCCATTATGTCAGGTCGGAATCGACGCTGTTGCTGTTTGACTGGCTTCACATTTGGCAGAATGTTGAGCTTGTGGGTAGCGATCTGAGGATCTAACCCCGACTTGTCTTCATAGCTCCAAACGAATACATCAATATATTTCCTAATGAGTTGGATTGATTCTTGTTTATCCGCTTCAGGGAGGCTTTTGCTGACAAATATCGATTTTGGGGAAATTTCATTTCCAACATTGACTTGAACCAACTGATCTTCAGTATGTGGCTCGCATTGTTCAAAGCAAAGCTCCCATTGAGTATCCATCCTTTGTGCCCATGGATTAGATTCAGAAGCTTCGACAAAATCTCCATCATCTTCTGAGACCTCGACAGTCACCATATTGGAAGATAGAGTCACTCGATGGACGTGTCCTACAGTGGTGTCTGATTCCCATGAGATAGAATCAGAAGAGTTAGATCGTTCTTCTTCATCGGATTTAGAGGCTTCTGGAGTCGAAATTAGTGAAGTATAACCTAATCCCTGCTTCGTTTTGCTGTAGTATTGTTGTGATTTTCCTTTCGGAGCAAGAATACGAATAGGAGTTCGTCTTCCTTTGCCGCTATTGAGACCAGCTTTAAAATTATAGCCCATCTTTTCAATGATATCTTTTGATTGCTGACTATAACGACGTAGTTGAAGTCTTCCGTTATCGTAATTTTCTTCTTCGCTATCGGGCGTGATCTTCTGTTTCGTTCCTTTACTAAAAAGTATAGGAAGGTCATCTTTCTTCCTGGAAGGAACTAAGAAGAAGGAGTCATGCATTGGCTCGAGCAATACTTCGTTTTGAGAAGCTTCAACTGCTCCTATGGTAAGTGGTTCGAAGTTATCTAACATTTTAAAATAATATAGAGTATAATAAAGAACGTCAGTATACTGTAAAGGAGATGCTACTTTATTGATTTGTACATCAAAATTTACAACATGATTCTTAGCCTTAAAAGAAGGCTTAGTAAGGTTGATAACCAGAGGAGAAGAAGGAGAAGGTTTGTTACGACGAAGGTCAATAACAAGAGGCTCAGAAGAGATGAGCTCCCTTTGTTCCCTTTCTACAGCAGGAGGCTGTTTGTTATGAGAGGAAAGATGTATAGTCAATGTCTGAGAATAAGAGGGATGAATAGCACGTCCTTTGACGGGAATCATGAGAACATCTTTTGAAGTATGTTCAGATCTTCCTCACTATCCATCGCCAATACAACTTTCATGAACTCTTCCTTGTACATCCGAGAGTCTGTAAAATACGCTTCAACCCCCTGAAAGGATTCAAGTCGGCTACTTCCTTTTGAACTTCTCCATTGACGTCCACATATTTGAAGCATTTATGTAAAGTGGATGGTACAATATTATGCTCATGCAGAAAGGGTCTTTCCAGCAAAGCATTGTAAGAGCCGTGATTATCGATCACGTAGAAAGTAACCTTTGTATGAAGATTGCCTACTTGAACTTTCAGGCGAATCTTTTCCAAAGGTTCACTTCTTCCAGAATTGAATCCCAAGATTGTCGTGATGGTTGTTGAAAGATTGTGTACAGGAATCTTCAATGCATCTAGTAGAGTCTTTGGCATGATGCTAAGTGCAGACCCAGGATCGATCAAAATACGATCAACCTTCATGGTATCGATATATTCCGTGAAGTAGAGGGGCCGATCATGACGATTATCTTCCAACAGCATATCATCTTGTGTAAAGGTGATGTTTGGCATCAATTCCATCACACTATGACAATGAAGGCATGTTATAGGCTCATCTTCTGGCTTCTTGAGAAGTGCTAGACAAGTATCAGCTTGCTTCAAAGCTTTACTTAATGTTTCTCGAGTTTTCTTCGAAAGACGGAGTAGTTCAAAAATTGACAATCTTGCCGGGGTATTAGCCAGCTGAGCCAGTATATCAAAGTTATATGGCTTCTCAAGTCCCAAAGTTGGGAGTCTTCTTCAATACTTTATCAAAACGGGCAGACTGTTTTCCTTTGCAGATGTCATCGATTTGGGAAGAGTTGGCTCTATTGGAGGTGATGAAGCTGATGGAACATTGACAGCAGAAGAAGATGGTGTTTGAGGAGCCTCCAAAGCTGGAACAGGGTTTTCTTGACCTTCTAAATAGTCTCTTAGGTAATGTTTCCCAGACCTAGTACCAGTTAAGACTTCTTCTTCGGATACAGGCTCAAAGGACACCATATTGTAATTCTTTGCCTGGATCTTGTTTCTGGAAGGTTTCTTTTGGCAAGATGGAGAGTTTGTCCAGTAACCCAAACCTACCCGAGATTGGTTGTGAGAAAGACATAGGGAAAGAGGTACATGAGATTCTTTTCCATGGTTCAGACCAGAAGCCTTTTGTAGATCATATCCCATTTTCGTCATTAATTCACGAGATGGTGGGCTATACAGATGGAAAGCTGGTTGGTATTTGGCTTCTGATTTTGACAATGTTGTCTTATCAGGAGAAGAAGAAGAAGGATTATCTGGTGCCAAGATGAAGGTAGCAGTTAGAGGTGGAAGATAATGTTCACCAAATGAAACCATATGACATGATTTATTTTTAGTGGCCTTCCAAAACTTGGTGAAAGAAGATGGTGTTTCAAAGTCCGCCACTAAATCTGGATGGATCCATATAATTTTCCCTCTATCAGTAGATAGAGGAACAAGACCATCAGTTCTTGCAGGTGGAAGATTAACAATCTCCAAAGTAGTTCTCGGGATGGGGATGATGCTATCCTGCACAAGTTGAGCTAGAAAATTTCCAAACTGTAAAGTGACAACATTAGCCGTTACAGTTTCCTCATCTTGCTGAAGAGTGATTGCACCGAAATTGACCATCTCCTAAATTTTACCCTTGAGCACTTAGCACGCTCAAGTTGGGTGCCCAATAAACCTGTGGTAAACACAATATTTAGGATGGTCAATCTTACCAACTTCATCTGGCCGTTTAGGTTCTGGCAGTTGGAGTTTATTGCTCTTGATGAGGCAATCAAAGATACTCATGATATCATCTTCATCAAAAGAGTATTCTTCTTTTGGATGTGGTGCCCATTGTGGTGGTGTTGTTGGAGTAGATGTTGGATGATTTACATTGATGGCTAGGGCTTCTTTGCCTTTGAGGTTAATGGCCAAAGTCTCCTTGCTCTTGCGATTGTTCTGATGGCCACTATTATTTGGTGTAGCGCATTCATCTTTGTCAAGATTAGGCAGTTGAATGCCTAATTGCTTGAACTTGTCAGCGCTCTCTTCTGCTGCTTTGGCGTTCATTATGAGTGAAGGCCAATCCTGGAATTATGTTGATCCTATCCACATGCTGATTATAGGCAACATGTTTGATTTGTAAGTGTCTATAGTCAAAGCATCTGGGGTTCCGAGAGGTATTTTGAGTGCTTCACGGCGGAACCGTTCAATGAAACGTTCAGTAGTTTCATTATGTCGTTGTTTGATTTTGATGAGAGCAGACATAGTCATGTCGTTGGTTCCCTCATAAAACCGTTCCAAGAACATTTGTTTGAAGCCAGCAAAAGAGGTTATACACCCATCTGGTAAACTACGATACCAGTCATATGCTGCACCAGCTAAACAACCGACAAATACTCTAGTAAGAAGAGCATCATTTGGTTGAAGTTGATCGGTCATTACTTCAAAATGATTGAGGTATTGACTTGGAGACGTGTTGTCATCAAACAGCATAATAGTAGGGGGTTTGTATTTAGAAGGAAATTAGACCTCTTTCCATTCTATTGGATAGGGCTGTTTGATCCCAAGCTTTTGCAGGTCATCATTCTGTTTGAAAGCTTCAAATTGAGTACGTAAAAGTTTTACGACCTCATTGTTATCTCCCGTTGATTGCGGAGTAGTGAATTGATTCGATATATTAGGAGGGGGTACCGCATGATAAGTACCACCCTCGGCACCAGATTGACTTGGAATAGCCTGCACAGGAATGGAAGTGGTGTGAGGAGATTGTACACCCAGGTCAATATTGATAGGAGCTGATGTTGTTACAGGTTCCTGAGTAGGAATCAGATTCGCGACCGATGGAACTGTATGTTGTGCCATAATCACAGCATGCATGCATGTCATCATCTCAGCCATGTTCTTCAAACTAGCCTCCAAAGCAGCAACTCTCTACTCTTGATTGAAAGAACTAGAAGTATCTTAATCTTCTGTGACGGCATAAGCAGTCACTTCTCTAGCCCTCGAAGACGAGCTAGTGGAAAGGATGGTCCTTTCAGAACCTTCACTGTCAGCATCAAAGTCACATACAGAACTACCCCCAGAATAAGTGATAGGGATATCTTTTTGACTGAAAGAATCTTGGTTAGAAAGAAGATTCCTTTGACCGATTATTTCTCGGCTCCTTGATCTAGTATATTGATATGCTCCTTCATCGGATTCATGAATCCGATCTAAGTACTGTTGGCTGGGATTACGGAATGCATTATGTCTTGGACATTTTCCACCCCCAGTGCTTCGGGATGCCATGTTGACAGTAGCATATAGTAATTCATCTTTGTCCACAAGGATTGGTTCAGGAGTCTGACCGTAATTCAAACGGTCAAAGACAGACCGCTTGGCCGACTGACGGCAACATTTGATGATAACTTCATGGTGGTGATTACAATGAAGCTGTTGGTCCACTGCTAGATGGGATGGATTTGTAACTTTCTGCTTCTGTATTAAGAGTTTACAGAGATCACTAACAGAACGAGAAGAAGTTACAGGAACGTAGTCCTTGATGATATTCGGGACATGGTTCCTATTCTTGAGGTGTCCCGTACCTTGAGTGTACAAGGACGTGCTAAGTTGGTTAGTATAAGTCATAGGATCTTTCACCTCAACATTCTTCCTCTGGTGCAAGTTAGCAACTGGTGTAGGTTGCTCTTGATACATTTTGTGTTTTCTCGAAGTTGACCCTGATTGGCACCTGTTGATATAGGTGCGCAAGTCTGACAGGGGAGCTACTTGTGCATTTACTTGAGATACTAGTAGTTTGCCTTGTCGAGATCTTGAGATACATAGGGTTGGTAGATCCTGCCCTGACCTCTTTGGAGTAGGCATAATACCCTTTTGCATGGAAAGTTTATTCTAAATAGAACCCATCTTCCTGACAGAGATTTGGTTGTCTCTACTATGGAGAATAGAATTCATATCTGAATTAGCAGTACTTTCCACCCAGTCAATGACTCGAGCAGAATGAGAAAAGGCTAAAGAGCATTTTTCTTGATTTAGTGATTTCTTACTAAACTTCTGGTTTGGTGGCAAAGAGGAAGTCACTAAACAGTGCTTCTATTTGCGTTGCACTAGTGCAGAAGCATGTGCAGGTTGCGCCAGAGCATGAATAGGCATAGGTTGCGCCAGAGCATGAACATTGTGTAAGTTGCGCTGGAGCAGGAACATGCGCAGGTTGTGCCAGGAAAGAAAAGGCCAAAGGGCACTTTTCTTTGTTTTGTCCAGCGGTGTGTCGAGACGAAGTCTCCTTCAATTTCAGAGTCGGAGAAGTGGAGGGGTTAGCCAAAAGATTGTCTCCCTTAGGTTGCGACAAGGCAGTGATGGGCGCAAGTTGCGCAAAAGCAAGAACAGGTGCAGGTTGTGCCAGGGAAGAAAAGGCCAAAGGGCGATTTCCTTTGTTTTGGACAGCGGTGTGTCGAGACAAAGTCTCCTTTAATTTCAGAATCGGAGAAGTGGAGGGATTAGCCAAAAGACTGTCTCCCTTAGGTTGTGCCAAGGCAGTGATGGGCGCAAGTTGCACAGAAGTAAGAACAGGTACAGGTTGCGCCAGGAAAGAAAAGGCTAAAGGGCGCTTTCCCTTATTTTGGACAGCGGTGTGTCGAGACAAAGTCTCCTTCGATTTCAAAATCGGAGAAGTGGAGGGATTAGCCAAAAGACTGTCTCCCTTAAATTGGGCCAAGGCAGTGATGGACGCAAGTTGCGCAGAGGCAGGAGATTGTGTCGTCGAGGACTTAGGAGTCCAAACAGAGCGCGGCTTGCTCTTAACAGCGGCAGCAGTGCTCTTGGCAACCCAGCATTGATCATGGCCTCGTAGGCTGTCTAGTCGACTTGAACGACCAGGGTCTTCTGCGTCTTGTCGATTGATGAGGTATCACATTGCGTTGTCACTTTCTCGTCGGAGGAGAAAGTCATCCCCAGCAGAGTCGCCATTTTGTTTGCAAAAAACAAAAGTCTTATTGCAAACTTAGAAAAGAATACAAAAGTATAATTGATTTCTGGGAAAGTACAACTATAGAAATCTGATCAGAAGACGATCACTTTATCCCTTGGACGACGTGATATCGAAGGCACGAGCCTCTGGAGGATGCAACAGCACTTTAGCAAAAGATTATGATCTTTATTGATGCCTTGAGATTGATTTGAAACTCTATTTATAGAGTTCTTGAAATAACTGTTTAGCAGTTATTCTAGGTTGTGCGCGCTTCACGTTGCGCACCTCCTGTTCACTTGCGCAAACAGTTACACTAACTGTTGTGGACGTGTGGCATCGTTTGATTGAGATGCGCGTGGTCGTGAGCAGTGTAGTGGACACATTCTACGAAGTTAGTGGCTTGTGCGCCACGTCACTCTATTCTGAATACTGTTTGATCACCTTGCATGAGCTTCATCAGGTTGCGCGTGGGCGCAATGTAATAACCTGTACGAGCGGTTGCACCAACTGTTGTGGACGCGTGATATCATTTGATTGAGATGCGTATGGTTGTGGACAGTGTAGTGGGCACGCTCTACGAAGTTGGTGGCTTGCGCGCCACGTCACCCTGCTTTAAAATAAGAGTTGATCAAGTGGCGCCAACTTGTTAGGCTGCGCATGGGCGCAACTCAACAACTGGCGCCTTTGACTAGGTCTTCTGTGTTGTAATGATTAATTCTCGTGCCACACAATGACTTGCGGCAACCAACTGTCAGTATTAATTACATGCTGATAAAATCTTCTCGAGCGCCACGTTGTGCGGGATTCGAATAGATTTTCCTTAATCTCCGTGCTGTCAGTTGTCAGGTAATGATGATGCCGTTACAGCTCCTTGAGAAAGTGCGCCACGTGGAGCTTGTGCAACCTAACTCCAGCGCAACCAGATGTTGGCGCAACCTGATGCTGCACAACTTGATGGTTTGGCGCAATGTAATGATTTTGCGCCATCTGATGATCGAATACTTTAATAGGTGGCGCAGCTTAATTTTTAGCCTCTACACTGGCCTTGCCATGGCCGAACTCCTCGGAGCTAGGGTTAGGGTTCGAGGATAGATTTTGGGAAAGGAGAGTGGGAACTCTGCTCCTCCGAAAATTCTTGGGACAGAGAATGAGAAGAGGGATAGAGGGTGATTTTTATAAAGCTCACAGGAAGTTAGCTTTCTTGATGAGGGGGAAATAAAAAAATTTTGGGAAAAGCTACTTTGGAACAAATGGATGTTCTCCTCATGTGGGAGAAGAAATTAAATTTTTAAAAAATGATTTCTAGATCATTAGGAAAATTAACCTTAAAAATCTATATCAACTATTCTTCTTCTAAAATAATATTACTTTAAATCACAAGCTAACATATTTATTTCTAGAATACCAAGATATTTAGAAATTTTATATTATTATAAGAGTAACATGACTACATGGTAACTAATATTGCTAGCACCAAAATAATAATTGTAGAAAATTCTCATATCTCAATTAAATTTATAAAACAATATTTTTGAAGTATTAATAAAGTACCAAATTCTATTTATTCGGGAAGGTGGAGTTACAAATCTCCCCCCCCCCCTCCCCGAAAATTTCGTCATCGAAATTTCAGATGGCACGATTTAAACACTACCAAGAATAATCAAATACAAAATTAAAATTTGACACAATTTAAAGTAGTACAAAGTGATAGTCACGAAAAACATGGTCAAAGAATAATAGTCTCAATAGTATCCGATAATCATACATATCTGGAGTCACTTTTTCTACAGTTTCTACCTCGCCAGTATGTATCTGACTGCAGTGAACTTTCGCTTTCATGATCCCGATAATAATAGATTACAAAAATATTCTATCAACTTTATCCGATATTGTCAGAATAACTCAAGAGATTAGATATTTAGGATATAGTCTCAAGAATATCTGAAAACCTAAGAATACCTGAGATTACTTCGACTTAAAGCCCATGCATTGTCACGACCCGCTTCCGAATAATCGGACACGAGTCGGACACGCCCAGCCTTCGTCGTTCGACACGACGAAGTAAGCTGTACCAAGCTAGAAAAAACTAACTAGATAAACATGAATGTGCATAATCACAGCATCTATATAACGTTCCCAGAAAGATAATATCACCATAATCCACAAATCCATATAACGTAAAGGTACCAGAGTCATCAGGAATGAAATATACTATGAACACTAAAAACAGTATCTAGAAGTAAAGCTAAATAGTCTAAACCTGAAGCCTCTAGCTAAATCATGTCTCCATCCTGCTCAGCTAAAATCTCGGGCTCTGGCCCATAAGGTAGAATGATATCCTGCAAGTATACCTGTAATATATCCAGTCAGAAACGGAGCAAAATACAGTTCTAGGTGATAAACAAGAACATCATGGTATAGAAATAGGGCTGTAAAATGGACAGGACAATCCGTTGTTCGTCCGAGTCCGGCTCGGTAAATGGTTCGACCGTCGTCCGTCCGATTGAACTAACGGACAGAATTTGAACATTTTTTTAGGTCCGTTTAGTAATCGGACCGGACTCGGACATATATATGTCCGGCCCGATATGTTCGTGGGCCAATAATGGATACATCATTCCTTCATATTTTATCCACTGTGGACCTGTGGTCTATGGGTGGACCGGTGGAGTCATATGACTCATATAATAAATTCTGGGTGGACCGAATTTGTCCAAACTCCAAGGGTTATATAGTAAATGTATTTACTCTTAGGTTATGGTCACACATAACCAAGTCACAGCTGTTCTTTCCAAAAGCAAGCAGTAAGCACCAGCCACCATTAATAGCTAATAAATAGGAAGCACGTGCAACTGTGCAAGTGAGTCAATTTAGGTTATTCAACTTTTTCTCCTTTATTTCCATACCAAATAGGAATTAGGAAAGCAATTACTAAATAGGAAGCTCCAAGCCTCCAGCCTCCAGGCTTCCAGCCACCAACCACCGACGACGCCTCGGTTCGTCTTCTTCCTCAATAATCACGCAGAATTTATCGGACCTTGGCGAATGGCGATTCAGTTTCCAACAACGGTAATTCGACTCTTCATCTTCTCCTTGATTTTCTCCATTGCTCATAAATTCTACAGAAATTAAGTTCATGTGGGCAACGGCTCCTATTCTACCTAACTTATGGGACAAAATGTTGTGCTGGTTTTGCTTCAAATCTGAGCACTTGACATTGACAAGTTTTGGTTGTTATTTTTCTGGTTTTTTGTCTGTCAGTTCATGTGCTGGTTTCTAGTTAAATGGTTCAAGTTAAATTATTTTGTGGATGTGAGCCACTGAAATGAAGATATGCAATTGATTAAAACAAAATTTGAACTTTTGCTTCAAGTCCTGCTTCAAATCTGAGCAAGTCTTGCTTCAAATCTTCCTTTGGTTGTTGTACATGATTTTCTAGCTCAAGTGTATGAAGCATGCTGACTTTTTAGTACTATGTTTTCCCTCCAATTCCATACAACTGAAGCATGCTGACTTTGTAGTGTTATGTTTTCCAATTAATGCCAACAATAAATTAGTTTCCACGAGCTCAGCCCTCTTTAATGGAGAGCATTGCTGACTTTGTAGCCAATTTTTTTCAAGCAACATTCACACAGAACTTTTGAATTTATGTGTCCGTGTCCGTCCGGTTAGGTCTGGTCCGTACGAATGGGCCCAACGGACCGGACGCGTACATGAGCCAAGATTTATGGTCCGGATCTGAACCAAAAAATATATGTCCGAATTTATCCGAGCCGGGCACATGTCCGTCCGGTTTTTTTTCCGGTCCGAGTCTGAACATAGTGTTGTCCGTGTCCGTCCGACCCGTTTACACCCCTATATAGAAATAAATGAGTACAAGAGACATGAAATATAATGTACAGAAAAAGAACATGAAAGTACGGGAATGTAAGTACAAAAAATGAAGTACAGAAATGTAACTATGAACCTGAAGTACAAGACATGACATGTGCACAATATTTGAAATACAACTAGCCTATGTGTCCGGCTGGGGTGAGTACAGGAACATGTACAGAAGTACATGAATATCGGTACGGCTTAGGACCCGCGTGCACGATGCGAGGCCTAAGCTATCTACATGAATATAGTAACCGGGGTTTGGTCACATAGCTAGCGTATTTCCCCTCCCGACACAAGTAAGTACAAGAACAGGAAAATACGAGAGTACAAGATATCATGTCATGACGTGTCACAAGGTACAAGATATGTAAATGCACAAGACCATAGAAAAGTACTTGCCTTGCTCAGGGTGATCGGGAATAAGGAGTAAGCTGTAAGTCACCTGGTTGGTACAATTTGGTTAGGATTCTGAATAATACCAACTAGCTATCTACTCTCTGATTATAAACTATTTATAGAATACTTATAAGAGTATGTTAGCTATACTCAAACCTCACTAGTGATAGAACAATAGATACGTATTAAATATTGCTCACCAGATATTCATACGGTGATAGGATAATCATAAATTGGTTACCTACATCTGTACTTTTACTTAAGGAATTTAAAAATATTAATTTACTGAAATTACCAAAACAAACATATTAGCAATATTAATATTTAATGCCTGGCTTGTTCTCCCAATCCCAGCAATTTGTAAACATAAATTCTAGACAAAAGTCTTCAGCATGGATGTAAAGCCAGGACCGTACAATTTTAATTTAACCATACTATATACAAGCTCAACTAAAGTATAAACTCAGGAAAAATTATACAAGACTCAACATTATTCAATGAAATGAACACAGATTTTCCACTCTAATTCGACTTGAGGCTCTAGTTTACGTTTTACAAAAGTCCAAAGACATTGCTTGGCCACCCACTCAAGAACTAGCTCCCTGTCGAGTACTGCTATATACTCAAACCCATCTCAGAAATTTCATACACAGATGCAAACCTTGGCAAATATGCAACTAAACTTCTTAACAAAGTAAAAGCAACTCAAAAGCCTAGCAATTCACAATGAAGCCCAGAAGCATTCTTTATAGCCCCAATCCAGCAATTTGCATTATTCAAAATATACACAAGCTCAACTTTTATTCTTGACACAACAAAAGCCTAGCAATTCAACCTAGATTTAAACCAACAGCTACATTTGAATTCAAATCCCTCCAACCATCAACCTGCATTAATTCGACTTCTCCTTCTGGCTAATTAGACTCCATCCCCGGATCGACCTTCTTGCACACGACCTCGACACCGAACACACAACAATTGGACACGAACCGAGTGTCGGACACGAACGACTCCTTCGCATCCCCGTCCACAGCCCTGACCAATGCCCCATTAAATCTAGGTATGGAATAATGTTCTCTACTTCAAGAAGGACAGAGCGTTACTTGAGAGGAATAGATTCACTTGGACTGATGGAATTAAGGCCAATTGGCTCCGACACGAACGAAGCCTGGTTCCGACAATTACACAAACAGTTGGGGCGCATCCTAAAACAGAAATATCAAAAATTCACTCCTGAATCTGGAGAAAGAATTTGCAATACATAATCGTAAGGCCCATGATCCGAGCGATCATGCCCACCTAATCAAGAAGAATCGATCAACAGAACTTACCCAATCTTAAATTTCTATCGATCGATCGACTCTCCACAGGACCTACTCTTTAAGAATCTACAAGGAGAAGGAGAAATCGTTCAGTACAAGATCAAGAACAGATCTCATGATCAAGAACTTAAATCGATGAGATCAGTCTACATACCGGAATTATATCGAGCTTGACAAATTTGGTGAAGAAACGAGCTCACGTCCTGCAGTCGCAAAGATCACCGGAGGAAGAAGAAATGTTGCCATCACCGTCCGCCGCGTTGTCGGCACTCGACTCATGGTCTCGTCGGAGAAGACGATCTCAGCCGCGGAGGAGTAGCGTTGTGCCTAGACACCGGTCGCCGCCGCCATCATAGTCGATCACCACCTAGGAACCTCGGCTGGAAGCCGATCATCTGCCGCGGAGTGGTCGCGCCCTCGAAAACTCGTCGGGGTTCTCGTGCTGTCATCAAGAGGACACCCAGTCGGCCACGGCGGTAGGAATGGCTGCCATGGCCGGGATTAGGGTTAGGGTTCAGCCGAAAAAAATTAGGGAGGAAGAGATTTGGGAATTTCGAAAAGGAGGCTAAGGGAAATGAACTTTCATTTCTCTCTCCTTAAACATAAGTAATGAGAGGGAAAGTTTGCACAAAAGTCCTCTATTAAAGAAGAATTTTATCCCTGCAGTAAAAATTTGTTAGTAAGTTAGAAATCGTTATGTTTGTTGGGAGTTAGTTAGAGAATTGGGGACCACTTGAGTTGGTTATAACAAACTTATGAATTTACAATCTTGCTAAAAATATAATTTAAATCTCCCTCCATTTAATAATATAGAAATTCAATCAAATAATCTATTTATTCAATTTAACTCGAATTAGGAGTGAACTTTAAAAACCCAAAAAAATTGAGAAAATTGGGTTACATAACTCGCCAGTGTGCATCTGATTGCAGTGGACCCACAGTCTCCATAATCCAGATAAATGGCTGTAGTGCACATCTGCCATGCCATAATAGGTCGTCAAATATATATTTTTCAACTGTATCCATAAGAATTTCAAAGGAGTTTGCGAAGAATGCAAATGAGTTCTAAAAGTTCTAATCATGATAGGAGTGTCTGTTCTTTAGGAAACAAGGAGGTGTATCAGTGCGATATCTATCATGTAGATATTATGTCTTTGAAATCAAGGGGTCAATAATCAGTAGGGAAAAATAAAGTCGATGAACTTCTGGAAGATCTTCATTAGCTGCGTGCTATCGAGAGTGATCGTCTGAGGAAACGGAGGAGGCAGTGGAAGCTCTGGTGCCTCGAGTGCAGGAGGCTCAGTAGTCCCGGTGTTACTTGTCGTGACCATCCTGTAATAGAAAGATAAATTGTTGATTGCTAAGTCCTAGAAAATAAACAACCTAGAAAATAATGAGTATAACCATTTCCCACGGATTCTATGTTGTGACGAGTTTTTCTTAGTTTCGTTGGTCCCCCAATAGCACTTTATAGCCTAAGTGCCATTAGGACAGACCTGCATGGGCCACCAAAAAAATATGTCACGACCCGCTCTCGAATACTCGGGTACGTGTCGGACACGTCCAGCCTACGTTGGAAGACGCAACACAGTAAGCCGTACAATATTAAAGGAAACTCCAAGTCACAAGATAAGTAAAACATCACAGCTACTATAAACGTTCCCAGAGAGATCACCACAATCCACCAAGTCAATACAATATTCCAGAGACAAATCCGGTAACAAGAATAAAATATATACAATTCTGGAATCTGAAAACAATATCCAAAAGTAAAGTCACTAAACAATCTAGAAAATGACTAAGCTAAAACTCTATAATCCTATGTCTATCATGTTCACTATGACCTCAAGCTCTAGCCCATAAGAGGTGCAATATCCTTAAGTATACCTGCAACGTATCCTGTCAGAAAGAGAGCAAAGTACAACCCCGACAAGAAGCACTAAACAAAGTAAACTGAAGTGCTGCATAATGAACTATGATACAAGCACTGGAATTTAAAATTGTAGTACATGAATAACGATGAAACTATATACCAGATCTAGAACAATGAACTAGACTATCAGTGTAACATGCATTTGAAATAACTATCAGAATATGTGACCGACTGGGGTAGTACAGGTACAAGAGAACAGGAGCACAGGAACAAGGATACGACTTAGAGTCCCACGTGCACGATGTGAGACCTAAGCTATTAATCAATGCCTAGCTAATATAGGATTGATCACATATCTGTAGTATTTTCCCACCCCAATGTACAAGTAAAGAACACTGAACAATGAACAATGAACGATGAACAATGAACGATGAACAATGAACGCTGAACGATGAACAATGAACAATCGTGTGTACAACGAGTCAATATGAGAACATGAAGCAAAATAGAAATACAGTGTAAAAGAGTTCGAGTCGGTGTACTTTCCTTGCTCTGGAAGACTGAGAATAGGGAGAAAAATCTGTATGTCCTCCTGCTAATGGGTACAAGTTGGTTAAGTTCTAATTAAAGATATTAACTAGCTTAACTAATTTATCTCTAACCATAAACTAGCTAGTTAATTACTATGAAATAATACCAATTAAAATACACATACCCTGGCTATTTGTATATATATATATATATATATATATATATATATATATATATATATATATATATATATATATATATATATATATATATATATATTTATGCAGAACAATTAATAATTAATTTAAATATAGATCTGTATGTCCTCCTGCTAATGGGTAAAAGTTGGTTAAGTTCTAAATAAAGACATTAACTAGCTTAACTAATTTATCTCTAACCATAAACTAGCTAGTTAATTACTATGAAATAATACCAACTAAAATACACATACCCTGGCTATATATATATATATATATATATATATATATATATATATATATATATATATATATATATATATATATATATATATATATATATATATATATATATGCAGAACAATTAATAATTAATTTAAATATAGATAGTATTTACAAAATAAGGACCATTATATATAGAATTTATTATCCAAAATTCTACTAAAAATACTTTAACAAGTATATAAAAATAAATAGTAACTTATATATATATATATATATATATATATATATATATATATATATATATATATATATACTGTGGCTGTCCGGCGGGCCTAGCTCTTGTGGTTAGGAGGGTTGGCTCCCCTAGCGGTGGGCTAGGTTCGAGCCCTCCCTTCCCCACCCGAGGTGGCTGGGCGGCTTTGGCCGCGGCCTCGGGTTGGCGACCCCTTGCCGGACACCCCACCCCCCCCCCCCCCCCCCCCCCCTCCCCTCCCTCCGGGTTACCCCCCACCCCCGGACACCCCCCCCCCCCCCCCCCCCCCCCCCCCCCCCGGGCCCCCCCCCAAAAAAAAAAAAAAAAAAAAAAATATATATATATATATATATATATATATATATATATATATATATATATATATATATATATATATATATATATATATATATATATATTGTGGCTAAAAAAATATATATATACTGTGGCTAATAACCAACATATATCAACTATGTATATATACTTAAAATAGGTTTTTCCAATTTAGTAAACCACTTAGAAAAATAATATAATTCTAGCATGTTAAATTATAGTAAGATTTTACTAATTAGATCATAAATAATATATATATATATATATATATATATATATATATATATATATATATATATATATATATATATATATATATATATATATTGTGGCTAAAAAAATATATATATACTGTGGCTAATAACCAACATATATCAACTATGTATATATACTTAAAATAGGTTTTTCCAATTTAGTAAACCACTTAATTCTAGCATGTTAAATTATAGTAAGATATTACTAATTAGATCATAAATACTAACTAAAAATATTTAGAGGTATATTTAGTAGCAAAATAATAAGCATTCTTAGAGTAAAACCAAGGTTGTCATCCAAAATATTTGCTGGAATTATGGATTTAAAATTCTAGTAACAACATTGATAACATCTATAAACCCAGCTCAAACTAAACCCACACTTAAATTTCTCCATGGTTCTGTATGGCCCACACCTAGCCCAACTATTCTTGCTCACTCTTATTTCTGCCAAACATACTCAACCACTGGACCAGCCCAGTCCAGTATAGTCCATTCTCCTTTTTATTCTCTTCTAATTTGTAGCTCAAAATGAACCCACCATGCTCAAAACAGCTCAATCACAAGTAGAATGTACATAACTAAAACCAGCAAAACCACATTCAGCACAACCCAGCAAAACCTATACCAACAACCTGTGACTTAGTAACATTTAAACAAACCCCAAGCCAACAAACTAAATCCACAGTCCAAATGAAAGCAGGACCCAGGAGCACAACCATTCGAATCAATGGTTTAGCAAACCATTTGAATTCAAATGTCCAGTTGACATCCAAACAAAGCCCAGTAAGTACTCACATGCCTTGGCTTCATTGAATACCCAAGCCCTAGTATTATTTGAACCTAACGGCTATCATTCAAAATTCTACAGAGAAACACAGAACAATTAATAAAGAATATACAACCCCATTGAATTTCCTACAATCGAATATAAGTCTGCTTCTTGACTTCCAGCACCCGACACCATCAAGCAGTAAGGCTAAACACAAGGCAGTCATAGACACGAACAAAACACAGGACACGAACAAAACACAGGACACGAACACAATCTCCCCCGATCCCGATCCTGCCCAGTATCTTTATCAAGCTAAAATCGATACGATACAAAACCCGACATTAGAGAAATTATAACGTTACCTGAGTTTAGAGATTCAATTTGGAGCGGAAACTCAATCCCTCGGTGTCGAATATGATCTCCCCGGGTCTAAAGACGACCTCGAGTCCTGTTCAGGCATTTAATCGAATAGATACTGATCACAAATAATGAAACAGAGTTTCGAACGAATTGGAATCAATTCTCAAGGAAATTTCAAGGGATTCATCAGGAAATTCAGAAACAACAAAGGAGCTTGAATCTAAAGACTTACAATAATTCAGAGTTTACTGCTCTCTACTGCAATCTCGAATTAAGCAAGTGCTCTCCCGATACAACCCCTGTTCAGATGTTCAACAAGGAAAACCAGTTGCATTAACTCATCCCGAAATCACAGCTAGTACAATGGATCGAACGACTAGAACCGGGACTCACCTCGATCGTCGCAGAGATTTGCACGACAAGGTTGCTGCGAACAGCGTCAAGGAGAAAGAAGAGTTGCTGTCAAGGGAGATCGAGATGACGGCGATATGGAAAGGCTCCGATATGGACACGTCGAGTTTTGTTGACACTGCTGTGATCGAGAATCTCCGAAAAGAATGGATCGAGATCAGAGGAAGAAGATGACCGGCTCGACGTCGGGGAGGATGAGCTTATGACGTCGGAAGAGTAGATCTGCTGTTGATCAACGAAGCCGCGGTGAGGAACGCCAAGAAGAGTATGAACAGATCGTCGGAAGAGCAGTCGCAAGGAGGAAGGAGACTTGTGCAGTCGCCGACGGGAAGGAAAGAGCCGCCTGGTCGTCGAGAAACTGTCGCACCTACAGGGAGAGGAGTCTAGTCGCCGGCATCAGGGGGAGTCAGCCGCTGGCCTCGCCATGGCCGAACTCCTCGGAGCAAGGGTTAGGGTTCGAGGACAGATTTTAAGAAGAAGGAGAGTGGGAACTCTGCTCCTCCGAAAATTCTTGGGACAGAGAATGAGAAGAGGGAGAGAGGGTGATCTATATAAAGCTCACAGGTAGTTAGCTTTCTTAATGAGGGGGAAATGATTTTTTGGGGGAAAAGCTAATTTGGAACAAATGGCTGTTCTCCTCGTGTAGGAGAAGAAATTAAATTTTCAAAAAATGATTTCTAGATCATTAGGAAAATTAACCTTAAAAATCTATATCAACTATTCTTCTTCTGAAATAATATTACTTTAAATCACAAGCTAACATATTTATTTCTAGAATACCAAGATATTTATAAAATTTATATTATTATAAGAGTAACATGACTACATGGTAACCAATAGTGCTAGCACCAAAATAATATTTGTAGAAAATTCTCATATCTCAATTAAATTTATAAAATAATATTTTTAAAGTATTAAGAAAATACCAAATTCTATTTATTCGGGAAGGTGGGGTTACAAGCCTCGGCTTCGGGCCAAGTCACAACGACGTAGCACCGCACATAGGCAAGAGGGCCTAATGTTGTATAATGAAGAATGGTAGACAGCACTACAAAGAGGCTCGGCCTCATGTTATAGTGGATGACACCACATGAGGCAGTGTCTTGGCTTTGCAACCCATGTCACGGCGGTGTAACACCGCAAAGAAGCAAAAGGCTTCATGCTGGGTAGTTTGGCACTACAAAGAGGCTGGGCCTCATGCTATAGGTGGTATGACACCACATAGACAGGGTCTCGGCTTCGGCCATGTCATAGTGGTGTAGCACCGCAAGGAAGCAAAATGCTTCAAGCCAAAGACTCTTTAAAAGAACTCACCTAGAGTGTATGGATAGAAATGTAGGTCGTCTCTTGAGGAAAATTTTGTAGACACCCAAGATACATACACCAAAATCAGGCTGGCACAAGGCCTTTAATGTGCAGCCAGAAGTGCAGTTGATGTCATTGTGTAAGTGGAAAGAATTACAGCTATGGTACAGAATTCAAGGCTTAGTTCATTCTTGTATCATACTGTTATTTAACCCATGCGGAAAGATTCAAGTCGTAGCGACATCTATCCTAATGCATGATGGGCAGTCATTGTGGGGAACGCTCAACCCATATATAGAGATATACGAGATTATTGGTTTTTTTGCTTGATGTTGGTGTTTTGCTTTAGATACTAGAAAGATAGTCCCATATTGGAAAAACTAAATGGATGGTATCTCTATATAAAGCTTTGCTTGTGTTGAGAGATCACATGAAGTGTGGAGAGGCACATGGGTGCCATGTATGAGCATTTTTCTAGCGGAAAGAAGGCTAAACAAACAAAGAAGTATTAATATTTTTTGTCATGCTCATGGGATAATTTTCTTATGTAGCTAAGCCCCGAAGGGGCTTAGCGACTCGGACTCGGGCTCAAGGGCGTAAAGTGGCATTTTATTGGCACACTTTGCACTTATCATGTCAGCATCGATGCAAGGCACATTGTGCGCAGTTGATGCGCTCATCTCTGCACGAGATACAGCAGGCGCGCATACATAGCAGGTGCGCATACGTAGCAGGCGCACAGACGTAGCAGGCGCGCAGATGTCGCGAGGCTGCGGCACTGGGCACGCAGGTGCTGCGGGACTACGGCGCTGGGTACGCAGGTGTTGCGGTGCGTAGGTGCAGCAGGGCCGTAAGGCTACGGGGCTGGGCGCTGGTCGTGCAGGTGCCACAAACTGTTGTGGGCTTCGCTGCTACGCGCACAGGTTGACGAAATGAGTGGCTATGGGGCACAGGTGGCATATGATGTGGCTGATTGGAAGATTTGAGTTGTTATAGAAAGATAGAGTTAATTGATCAGATTCGATCTTTGTGGGATTTGAATCTAATTCATTCAAATCTTTCCATTATTCGCTCTTATCTTTTCACAATCAGTTACGGCCAGGATTAGGATTAGGATTAGGATTTCGGCCCTTCTCTATAAATACTCTCTTCGTGCCTTCATTGAGGACTTATGCTAAAATAAAGAGACGAAGAGAGTAGTGCTGCCGCCACCATTAAAGTCCAAAGGAGTTCTTTGAGTTCGTGAAAGGAGGCGACAACAAGCGTTCCAGAAGTTCTTTCAAACTTGTTGGTTCCTGGGAGCAGATCGCAATAGGGCGAATCTTGCTTTGAGCAATGGTGATCTTCATCACCCCAGCAAAGTCGTTGCTTCAACTCCGGTTGAGAGCGATCACTCATCTCGTTGCATCGACTTCGGTTGAGAACGAGTATTCATCTCACTCTTAGGAGAACGAATTTATTCGTCTTTCTGGAAATAAGAGTTCGAGATTTCCTTTTTCCATCTAACAATATGTTTCGGGAACAACACTACGAACATGGGCTTATTATATCCATATGCATCTCAAATGGATCAAATCCCATTGATACCTGGAATGATGTTAGTCTTGTCGGCTAGCTATGTCGATGCTAGTTACTTATCTGACCCGCACAAGATGAGATCTCAAAGTGATTATGTCTTTACTATTTGGGAGTATAGTGATATATTAGAAGTCTATAATACATACCTTGGTCGCCACTTCTTTAAATCACGAGCTCGTCGCCCTCCATGGTGCCACCGAGGAGTGCATATGATCTCGAGCCGTAATTGAGCACATTCTGACTGTAAGCAGATTCTTTTCTATCAACGATGTCCCGACGACAATATATGGAGACAATATCGTATACATTGACCAGATGAAAAAGGGATACATCAAGGGAGACGATACCAAGCACATTGCACCGAAGTTTTTCTTTTGGCATCAGCAGCAACAACAACAAAAGATTGAAGTGAAGCAGATCCAATCCAAGGATAACTTAGATGACATGTTCACAAATTTCCTGTCAAAGTCCAACTTTCATAAGATCATTAATAGCATCAGACTGTGGTGGCTCTCTGAATTACAATACTCGTAGTTTGGGATAATATCAAAATTAAGAGGAGTATCCAGAAGTATATTCACTTGACCTTAATGCACTTTTTTTTCTAACTTATGGACATTTTAAACTGGATTTTTGCAACCTAAGAAGGTTTTAACGATGCACCATATTGGATTGGTCATAACCCTAGATATTTTCAACTCCTGAGAATGTATTGACTTTGACTCGCACTTATTCCCTTGGATTACGATTATTTTCGAATCAAAGTTTTGGTAAAATTTATCTACATATATATTCTCGTTAACTTGCGTTGAGTTGCTACATGAAGATCATACTTGAAGATTGATACTAATCATCCCTAAAAACAAATGTTGATCATTCCTAAAAATTGCTACAGTTTATAATTGAGTTGTACACAGTCAAGGGGGGGGGGGGGGGGGGGTTGTAGTTAGTTATATTTAACTTCTAGATATAATTGTGTCAACCAACGTATATCTCTTCTTTGTAACCAACCTGACTTTGTATATAAGCATACATGGCCGACCCGGGTGTTTGGGTTGTCCTATCCAGAGGTAATTTTGGTTTTTCCTTGGCCCTTATTATGGACCGGTCCTAGGGTGTCATCCGCGACTCCCACCTTTTGTAGGATCATGCTAAGCTTGGAAGGTTGTCCTACCAGAGGGGAGTTGCTCAAGACCGAAGTCTTGTCAGGCTTACCCCTAGGCCGGCCCTAAGCATAGAAACTCACTCATTTTAGGGTGGGTTGCTCAATAAGAGAGACTTTTGACCCTTATTATGGACCGGCCCTAGGGTATCATCCGTGACTCCAACCGTTTGTAGGATCATGCAAAGTTGTCCTACAAGAGGAGGGTTGCCCAAGACCGAAATGTTGTCATGCTTACCCCTAGGTCGGTCCTGTAAGCGTAGCAACTCACTCATTTTAGGGTGGGTTGCTCAATAAGAGAGACTTTTCTTTCCTCCATTACTTCTCCTCTATTAGATTTTCCGGAAGAAGAAAAAAAAGTCGTTTAATATCAATTCTCTATCCAAATCCAATTTTTTTTTATTACAACACACACTTACCTACACGTCCGTGCTGCTTTCCACATGACTTATAATATTTTTTTATAGTTACAATTTGTATTTTTTACTTGAAGGGGTCGATTGTAATAAAACATATTGGATTTGGGTTTGGCATCCATATAAAGTGAGACCAGCACCCGAACCCGACCCTTTGCGTTTGGCAGCCTTAATTTGTTCCAGATCTATTCGAAGAACGAACGAACGTTGGGAAAGAAGAAAGAGACGACGACATGGACGTGAAGGAGAAGAAGGAGGCGCAGCAGCCACGAAACCCTAACCGCAGGCATGGGTCGACGACGTTCTTCGTGATGGTGGACTACGTCTTCCTCCTCGTGTTCTTCTGCTTCCTTGGCTACTTCCTCCTCAAGATCCTCCCCGCCGGACTCTCGATATAGCCGCACCGACAACAATCCTCGTCGACTAGATTGCGATCCGGTTGAATTTCTCGATTTCTAATCTTCCTAATCGAAAAAAAAAGTTTTGATTTTTGATTGATTCTGTTCAGTTCCGAGCCCGACTCATTTGCTACATCGATGGTTGCTGACATTGGCATCATTTAATTTCTTTTTTTGTAGCTAAATGATCAAAACTGTGTGAAAGTTTTGTTCTTTTTGGAATTAGGAGAAGTAAAGGTTTGGTTTTTGATTGCTATTCTTCTATAATGTGAGTTTGAGCTTGACCCATTTGTTGTGCTGATGATTAATGACATGGGCACCCTTTAATTTCATGCTTATGTTGCTACGTGATCTATAGGTGATTCGCTTGGTGTTAATTATAGAAAATTAGATAAAGCTTCCATTTTTACTCTTGGGTAACGCGATTAGATTGATACATACATTGTATACATTATTTGTATGGCCGCATTTAGTTTTAGGGTCTCGTATAATATTGAAATATGTGTTTAGGTCTCTCATATCCTTAAGAAGAGGGTTTGGGTCTTGTTCTAACAGTTGTCTTGGGATGACCGTCCAAAATAAAGATCTAAACGCAAATTTTGAATATTATACAAGACCTTATAACTAAACGAAATATGTGAGGGTTGTGTGATTTGGGTCATTTCTTTGTATGGTCAGAGTTGTGTGACTTGGATTATCTAGACAACAGCCACACAAATGAGACTTGTGATACTGTTCTTTGCTTCAAAATTTCGTTTATGTCTCCATTTTGGATGGTCAACCAAGTTAACAACTCTATCATGAACAATATGAAGACCTAAACGTCAATTTATATTATTATACGAGATCCTAAAACTAAATAACCTTAAAGGTTACCTAGATGTAGAATGTTATGGACCGAGAAACGAAAACAGGAATGCGATACGATACTGGATAAGGAACGCTTATGTGGGACAAAGTGTGCAACTAGGCGTAATCTTGCTTGACTTCCTATGGGGGAGCCTCTTGATTGCTGCAACTAAGGTGTGAATTTTAGTTTCCTCCATTGATGGTATCAATCATGTCCCTTTTTCTGATCAAACAATGAGACTTGTGCCACTAGGGTTCAATTCAATTGGCTTGTTTTTGGAATTTCGGTAGCGTTTTGGAAAGGAAATGATTAACAATCTGGGAGGAAAGTTGTGGAACAGAAATCATCGGGGGTTGAGCATGCTATGGAACTCTGTCTGCTGCATGAATCCTCATCTTCCAATTCCATCCATCTCTCCAACTTTAGCTGAACTCATAAGTCAATGCTTACCAATAATATCAGGACTTGATCTATATTAACGATTAAGTGATAGTAACATCTTTATTCTAATGTCTTTGTCTTGTTTGTTTTTTGCAAATAGGTGAGTTTCAGTATATTTGTTAAGATTGTTGGTTGTCTTCCTTTTGTCATGAAGATATCTGTGATGTTCCTTGTTTGCTGTTGGAATTTTATATTGCATTTGCTGTGATCGTGGAGCCCCTTAGGAAGCACTGACACTACGAATATCCGTTTCATATCTCGTCGTGTCAGACACATATTGGATACTATACAAACACTCCAAATTCATTAGGACATGGCAAAATTGTTTTCGTGTCAGTGTCATCGTGTTTGTGCAGAGGACTCTTTCTTCATCAGTTCATCATAGTGGTCTACTGTATGCTAACAATGGAACTTTAGGAAGCTGTGGGAGGAATTGGCTGGCCAATGGCACCTAGGTTAGTGGAACTGCATTTACCTTTAGTTGAAGTTCTCATGTCTTCCCCTTCGACTACATTTGCCTTCTAGTTGAATTTTTTTCGTGTCTTCCTGTTAGAACAGTTGGAATACTTATGTAATTAAATGAATGTGTGGATGATGTTGTCTGCAGTCTAATTTACTTCCTGTTGAATACATTGGTATCCATTTCATGCAGCCCTGATTAGTATCCTACCTTTTTCAGTAAACACAAGTGGTCAATAGAACTCTAATTGGCCGATTTTAGCCAAACAAGTGCATTTTGTTTGCTTTTTCTTACTTTCTTTTGCTTGATCTCTAATGAATATGACGCATATGAACCAAAGTAAGATCATCATCATCATCCAATCCTTCTTCCATCAGAATGCGTCACCTATGGAGCATAAGAAAGCTCCATAAAGAAATTGACAGTTTTTTTTATCCAGCTGTAGCAATTCCTAGCTGATGCCAATTCCTAGCCAAGGTAACTATGAGCATGACATGCCTATGCCACAAAATCTAGATGTCCAGTTGGCTGGTATGTATACTGTTGAGAGTCAATAAGGGACCTTTAGTCCCACATCGGAATATGTAGTATGTAGAGGAGCTAGACTCCCTATATATAGTGAAGTAGTCAATCAATAAAATTATCCAACAATTATTTTCTACATGGTATCAGAGCCATAACTCTCTCTCTCCACAAAAAATAAAAAATTCTCTCTCTCTCTAGCCGACCTCCTCCTCCCGACCCCCCCTGTAGCAGCCCCGAACCCCCCCTCCCTCCCGCTCCCTCCTAGACGAACACCCCCCTCGACCCCCCTCCCCCCGACCCCCCCCTGTAGCAGCCCCGACCCCCCCCCCCCCCCCCGCCCCCCCCCCTCCGCCAGCACCCCGCCTCGCCCCCCCCCCTCCAGCACCCCTCAAGCACCCTCCCGCCCCCCCTCCTAACCCTAACCTCCCTTGCCATGGAAACCCTAACCCTAGCTCTAGCAGCCCCATCCAAACCCTAGCCCTAACCCTAGCCGCCAAAAAAAAACGGCGTATTTCGAAGACAGTCGAGATGTCAAATCTTTATTTGCACCGACTCCGTTCCTAGATTGCACCGTTTGGAACTAACAAATGTTTATTTTGTTATTCCTCATTCACATCGGGATCTATACAGAGACTGATCATGTCTTCTCTGGTGTCCTGACGTGTTCACTTTACATGCGCGCGCCGGTGCTGGCCAAGTTGGTAGCGCATTCGTAAAGTCTCTGACGTCGAAGTAGACGAAGACGACGAAGTTCGACGAGGAAGACGATGAATAGGGTTCACAGTTGCCGCGGCCATGGATTCGATCAGTGGAAAACTGACGGCCGAAGAGATGAAGGCCTTGGTTGATGATATCTTATCCAAAAGATTAACCGAGGTAACCCCACGTGTGATCCATACTGATGTGGATCCGTCCCCTTACAAAATGGGGAAATTGGAGAAGCTGGAGACGAAGTTGGAAGGAACTTCCAACTACTTGAAGTGGTCGCGGCAGGCGATGCGGACACTGAAGGGACGTGGCTTGGTTGGCTATGTCACTGGCCAAACCAAGGCGCCAGCCGATCACTCCACCAAGGAGTTTGCTGTGTGGGAGATTGTCAACAACGTCGTGGCTGGGTGGTTGACTGCCTCTTTAACCGACCAGGTGTCGGACAATGTCGAGGCTATGGAGGTTGCTGCTGATATATGGCAAACTCTCAAAGATATGTACTCCGGCTCTGGCAACCCTATACGAGTCTTTCAACTGCAAGATGAACTCGATAGGGTGGCCCAAGACGACCGTACCATCTCTGAGTACGCGGCCATGTTGAAGAAGTATTGGTCTGATCTGGATCATTATGATCCTCTTGGGATGGAAGATGCACAAGTCGAACCAGCCTTCGCAAAGTACTTTCAGACGTTTCTGGCTTATATTTTCCGGCAGCGTATGATGAAATTCCTGAAGGGACTACACCCTGTATTTGAGCAGAGACGGAATATCCTCCTATCCCAACCCACGCTTCCGACCTTGGAAGAAGCTATAGCTGTTATGACACATGAAGAAGCTCGACTGAAGTTGATGCCCAACAAGGGCTCCTCCCAGGGGGAGCCAGCCGCGATTGGAAAGTCTGCCCTTGCTGCCTTCAATCAACCTCCATCTATGGGTGGTGTTTGTCACAATTGTGGTGACTCCGGACATTACATTCGATTTTGTCCAAAATCCTTGCACAATCAGTCTACTGATCGAGGACGGGGTCGTGGAGGCCGACGTGGTGGTAGAGGAGGATATGCCGGTAGAAGGGGCGGACACAAAGCAAATCTGGCGGAGGAAGGAGGAGAGAATCAACTGGCTGAAATAATCCCGCTTGAGCGGGAGTTCCTTGAGAAGTTACGAGGCACAAAGCTGGGTTCGGCCGACTGTCCTGGGGCGTCTTCAACCTCGGGAGATCACCTCACTTGCTTTGCCCAATCCAGCACCGATGATTCTGCACGTGCTCTTGCATCTATCCATCAGTCAGGATGGATTATGGACTCTGGGGCATCTCGCCATGTCACGGGGTCCCGTAATGCGTTTCAGGGATATACTCACATACCATTGCCGGAGAGTATTCAGACCGCTGATGGTACATCCCGCCCTGTAATGGGTAAAGGCACTGTCGCATGCACCCCCTCCATCACTCTAACCAATGTCCTACATGCTCCGTCTTTTCCTGTCAATCTCCTATCCATTAGTGCCATTATACTTGATCTTAACTGTACTGTTTCCTTTGACATTCTTCAGGTGACTTTTCAGGAGAAAGGGACAGGACGACGACTTGGGACTGACATATGGCATAAGGGACTGTGGTATTTAGACAGGACTGGACTGGACACCGCATTGGCATCCTTGGTAGCAGACGCACCACCAGAAGCTTTCTGTCGCAGTGTTGAAGCCGACTTGCTACTCCACCACCAGCGTGTCGGTCATTCTTCTTTTAAAGTTATGAGTCGAATGTATCCGTCCTTATATCAAAGGGCTAATAAAGAGAAGTTATTTTGCAATGCTTGTGAGTTGGGCAAACATACCAGAAGTACGTATGTGAGCACGGGGAATAGGAGTTAAGCTGCTTTTGACATGATACATTCAGATGTATGGGGCCCTTGTCCTACGACTGGTATTAACGGCTTTCGATGGTTCGTCACCTTTATTGACTGTTATACCCGCGTGACATGGGTCTATCTTATGAAGAGTAAGAGTGACGTCCTTGAGGCCTTTCAGGACTTTCATCGACGGGTGAAAACACAATATGGCGCTAAAATTAAGTGTTTCCGGTCAGACAATGGGACGGAGTATACTAATAAGCGGGTTGCTGAGTACTTTTTCACTCATGGAATAATTCATCAAACTTCATGTGCTTATACTCCGGCCCAAAATGGTGTGGCGGAACGAAAAAACAGACACCTGCTGGAAGTCGCACGGACGATGATGCTGGCTATGAATGTTCCGAAACACTTATGGGGGCAGGCTATATTGACGGCCTCTTATCTTATCAACAGAATGCCATCTCAAGTATTGGACTGGAAGACACCGTTGGAAATGCTTACTGGGGCAACGACATACACTGTTCCACCAAAAGTCTTTGGATGTGTGTGCTTTGTCCAAGATAATAGGCCAGGCGTTGGCAAATTGGATCCTAGGGCAATTAAATGTGTCTTCGTCGGTTACACGGCGACTCGGAAGGGTTATGCATGTTGGAGTCCAGTCGAGCGGAAGATGTTTGTCAGCATGAATGTTACTTTCAGAGAACTCGAACCATACTATGGTTCGGATGAAGGTTCAGCATTTGGTGACACACCTACCACAGATGGCGTTAGATGTGAGGGGGAGATAATAAGCCCAAATGTGGTCGTCAGATCGGTTCCGTGTCCAGTTGTAGAAAACTGGACGAAAGGGGGAGAGCACAGTGACTCAGATACAGATAATGAAGAAGAATATCCATATGTTACGTAGGAGGAACAACAGACAAGGGAAAAGGAGCTCCAAGTCTACAGAATGAGACAACAGAAGTCCAGTACTGTGCCTATGCCGTGCCCTGTGCCTACTGTGCCAAGTCCCTCGTCTACTCTTGCTCCAACTCCTGAAGATGTTGCCCCCGCACTGAATCACTCGGATTCGGATGCGGATCTCTCCGACTCGGATGGTATGATCTCTCCACCACCTATTGCTCCCTTAAGGAGATCTTCTCGCATCAATGCAGGTAAAGCTCCTGCTCGTTTTGATGATTACGAACATGACATTGCCAACTTCTTATCTTATTCTAACATTTCTTCGAATTATCGAGCCTTCATTGCATCGTTAGACTCTACTTCGTTGCCCAAGTGTTGGCATGAAGCAAAGAAAGATCCAAGGTGGAAAGCTGCAATGATGGAAGAACTTGGGGCACTAGAGAAAAATAAGACATGGGAGCTGGTACCATTACCCAAAGGAAAGAAAGCTGTGGGATGCAAATGGGTGTACACAGTGAAAGAGACGCCAGAAGAAAAAGTAGAGCGGTACAAGGCGAGGTTGGTTGCAAAAGGATTCACACAGTCATATGGAATAGACTATGATGAGACATTTGCCCCAGTAGCAAAAATGAGCACTGTGAGAACTCTGGTCTCCATTGTAGTGAACTATGGGTGGAAGCTGTACCAGCTAGATGTGAAGAATGCCTTTCTTCATGGGGACCTGCAAGAGGAAGTATACATGGAGCTCCCACCTGGGTGCTACGCGACGAAATCAAACGGAGGGACGTCGCAAGAAAAGGTGTGTAAACTGAAGAAGTCACTATACGGGCTCAAGCAATCTCCTCGAGCCTGGTTTGACAGATTCAGAAAGGCTGTTACAGGCATGGGATACCGTCAAACAAATGCAGATCATACGGTCTTCCTCCAGCATGCAAGAGGTCACATCACTATACTTGCTGTATATGTGGATGATATAGTGATCACAGGTGATGATGAAGTTGAGATCACTAAGCTGAAGTCAAAACTCGCGAAGGAGTTTGAAGTGAAGGATTTAGGAGCGATGAGGTACTTTCTAGGTATCGAGGTGTGTGAAGGCGAACAAGAAATTGTTCTCTCACAGAGAAAATACACACTAGATCTGCTGAAGGAGACAGGGATGCTGGGATGCAGGGATGCAAAGCAGCGGTCACTCCAATTGATCAGAAGTGCAAGTTGGGAGCAGAAGCAGGAGAGCCCGTTGATCGTGAAAGATATCAAAGACTTGTAGGGAGATTGATTTATCTGGGACACACTCGCCCTGATATCTCATTCGCGGTGAGTATAGTGAGCCGCTACATGCATGATCCAAGAAAGGGTCATATGGAAGCGGTATTTCAGATCTTGAGGTATCTGAAAGGAACTCCGGGAAATGGGCTATGGTTCAAGAAGAATGGACGCATAGAAGTTGAGGGATACTGTGATGCAGACTGGGCGAGCTGCATAGACGACAGAAGGTCTACCACGGGATACTGTGTTTTTGTAGGAGGAAATCTGGTCTCATGGAGAAGCAAGAAACAGTCTGTGGTAGCACGGTCGACAGCTGAAGCAGAATACAGAGCAATGGCTCTGGGCGTGTCAGAGTTGCTGTGGGTGAAAGCATTGCTGACAGAGTTGAAGCTAGACAAGGGAGCACCATTACGTCTTCTGAGCGATAGTCAAGCTGCAATAAGTATAGCTAACAATCCCGTTCAGCATGACAGAACGAAGCACATCGAGATTGATCGATTCTTCATCAAGGAGAAGCTGGAACAAGGGATACTGAAGATTGACCATGTCCGCTCAGAAGAACAAGTTGCAGACTGTCTGACTAAGGGTCTTAGTTCATTAAGTCTGTCGAAGCTATGTAACAAGATGGGGATGATCAATATCTATCGCCCATCTTGAGGGGGAGTGTTGAGAGTCAATAAGGGACCTTTAGTCCCACATCGGAATATGTAGTATGTAGAGGAGCTAGACTCCCTATAATAGTGAAGTAGTCAATCAATAAAATTATCCAACAATTATTATCTACATATACGTATCTTTTGGTTATTCAATTTAATAAGCTCATGCAACAAGGGGCATCCTTCGAGTATCCTATACTATAAAAAGTTGTATAGGGATTCATTCTCATTTGGTTTGGAATTTCATATGGGATCTATCTTTTGGTTATTAACACTCCCGATAGAGATCAGTTAAACATTTAACTGTAGAATATCGCTTTCACTCCAGCAAATCTACACTCAATGCACTGCAAGAAAAGGTTTCCATTTCCTCATGAAACCCAATAAAGTCGTATTTGGACAATGGGATATCTACATGCATATCAGAGCGAACTATGTCTACTTCGCTTTGAATTTTTTTTTTTTCAGATGGTTGCATGTTCCCTCAAGATTTGAGCAGAGGGTTTCTAAGAGATTGTTGATTTACCTGCAAAACAGAGCTGTTCACAGCAGTCTTTGCTTGTAACTTCCCTTGCTGCATGAAGAGAGTATGCAAGTCAGGTTGCAGCAAGCGAGTCCCTAAGTTATTTGTTAATGGAGTTTACAGATTTCAAATATTGGTGTCAAAGAGTGAATTATGTTCCCATATCAAACAACCTCAAGTAAACTGCAGTAGATTTTAACTAGCAGCTAGAGATCCACAACAAAGCTATTTCTTGTGCATTGTTCTTGTCTGCAATTTTGCCGCAAGGCATGCAACATCAAAAAATTTGGACCTGGAAATGTCATACTTTACACATCAGATTATTGTAAAGAACAAAATTTTGAAAACTCAGCCAACGGGTGATAATTTCTGTGACGGAGAAGGATATTTCACCAGATAATCAACAATAACACTTGCAAACACTGTCCAGAATGTAAAGATCAGATGGACATTTCCACTCAGAAATGGACACTCCTTAATCATCACATTCAACCTTGAAACCCACAAAAGTTGCCAACCAATTCTTTCACTTGAACCAACGTACACAACTCATTGATTTATTTCCAAAATAAGGTATATGATTGATCATGTTTTTGATTTCTTTACAATCACTGTGGTACAATTAAATTGTGCTAATATGCACATGCAAATGAACACCATTACATCAAACGCAACTCCCAAAATTGCTAAAAAAATCGCAAAAAATTGGGTTTCACATAGAAGAACGACTATTTACAGCCCTTGCACGGCACACAGAAATTTGAGGAACAAACATTGGTTCAACTGGTATAGTAGTAAAAGTATAACATTAGTGATATCAAACTTTAGGTATTGGAGTTTGCAGTGATTTGGCTACTTTGGCAGCTATCCACAGATGAACTCCCAACTCCCTTGTTGCAGAATTTGCAGTGGCCTGTGCATTGCTCAGAGCTCCATGCATCTGGAACGGTCAAGAAGTATCTACCCATGAACTTTCTAAACCTTTTCTTATATTCCTTGGGAGATATAACAGTTGGCAATGAATTTTTGGGAACTACAAGAGAAGTTTTCACCCAAGTCTCAAGCTGCTTGTCCCAGGTATACTGCCTCAAGTAATCAATAATACCAAAAACAAACTCACGCCGCTGTTTATCCACTCCCACAAGCAAAGAGTAATCCATGACGTTGATTGACTGCCAAAATCAGAACCGTAGAGTAAATACCAACAACAAAAGAAATCAATTTCAAGAAACAAAGGAAATGTTGCATACTTACAGTGAGAAAAGATGTATCATTCCAGATTGCTCGTTGAAAGAGGTGCTTATGTCTCCCGCCAATGTACATGGGAGATCTACGCATGTCTTCAACAAAGTTCTCATCCAAAAGAACCTTCTCGTCGGCATCTGTAATGTACCGGGAAAAGAGAGCACCTTTGAGATCGTATGTACGCACTACATTACGTCCAAAGAGAAGATTTTCCATCACCATCAGATTGATTTTCATCTCCTTCCCTGCCCTGTTCTGTCTAACCTGTAGTTAGGAAACCTGGTTAGACAACATTAGATGTCAAAAACAACTGCAGGTAGCATCTAGAATATACACGAGCATACCTGATACATCCCCAAGATCTTTGCAAGGCATGTTTGGCTTCCAGAATTTATAGAGTCAGAAATATGCCTGAAATAATCAGGAGCAAACTCAAGAAACGAGTCAATCTCTGTCTTACTGACTTGTTTTAGAATGAATCTGTCATCCAATGTCTTTGCAAAGAAAGCTTTGCTCTTACCACCTTGCGCATCCCACTTCTTGCAATGGCTTAGGGAGGATATGTAGGCCAATTCAGACGGACAACACATCCTTCGAAGAGCATAAAATTGTTTTGCATGACCACAGACAACTGTATATTTATGCTTTCCAGCTCCTTTCCGTACCCCTATGGAAATTTCAGGATGCAGATTTTCTGAAGCTATCAGGCGATCCACGAATAATGAACCTTCAGAAGTAGAAGTGAGAAGCTCATCAGACGAAAGTGATGAGACACTCCGTGATGGGTGCATTCCTTCATAATATACAGATGCAATAGATGACCAGTTAGAAGCCACAAAACCGTCCGATGAGAAATTATATGAGTTATCAATTACTTTATCAGCCTCTCCTTTGCCTTCCGCTATATCCTTCTCATCTATATTTACCATCAGACTATTCTGATCCTCAGAGAGGGCCAGTGCACAAGCAATGATGCTTGATATTTCACCCTCATGTACAGAGATGACATTGTCATCCACTCCTACGGGGAAGTGTAATGTATCCTTTTCTTGGGAAATCAGTTGATGCATTGAGGAAAGGTATGATGGAGTGTAGGAATGGACGAAGTCAAACTTCTGTAAGGAACCACCATGAAGATCCTTCCTATATGCCCTTCGCAGCTCCTTGGCTGGAGTCCAGACCCAGTCTTTCGAGTCTGTCAATATGGGATTAGAAGAATGGTTAGATATATTAGTCTGCTGATGATGTTCCTTAAATGTAGAATCTTCACTCCCACTAGTTGTACTCTCAGCTTTCAGCTCTGGTTCGGTCCTGTTTTCAGTTGATTGGACTTGTTCAACAGCAATTGGAGTATTGTTGTTCACTTGCATGTGATCGGAAGTAGAGATTGATTCTTGCTGATATTCAGTAGTTGTCAGTGTTAGAGAAGAGAGTTTAAACTCTCCAGTAGAAGGATCTTGTCCCAGGAAAGAGGATGTATGCTCGTCGACTATGGGCCCAGGAAAGTTTTCACTAATTGAACTATGCAAACCAGCAATTTCAGACTCCAATAAACTACGGCTGATGCTATTTTCAGTGACTTCGGCGGACTCCATTTCCAGCTCAGATTCCATACTGCTATTGTTTCGAGCACAGGGACTGTGGTTGCAAGACGAGGAGTCCTCAAGATCGGTAGGAATCTGAATAGAACTTTCCAAAGACGTAGAACAATGACCATTGTAACTTCCAACAATTTCATTATGTGGCACAACATTGCCCTGTAAGCCCGGATCATGAATTTGATCACGAGGAGCATCGGTATCTTTTCTACACTGGAGAAGGGAATGCAAACGACGGTCCCAAATATATAGTTCAAGAAACAGCTCCTGAGTTAACCAACTCAAACTGAGAATTTCATTCACCCCTTTTCCCAGATGACCGCTGAAATTTATAGCCTTCAGTAAAGATGCCTAATCGAACAATGCAACAAGAAAAGAAAATGCATTGATGTGTCATTAATTCATTAACCCAAAAAAAAAAAAAAAAACTACCTATTAGGAGAAGATCCAACTTTGGCATAACAAAACTAACCTCAAACTCTGCTTTTTCTTGAATCAACATATTTTCAACCTCAGAAAGATCTTTTATTGAACCCGGTAAGTTCAAAGATTTCCTCGGAGGCATGGAAGTGTCTCCATTCTTCAACTTTTGTAGTGAGCTGGCAACCTCCAAGAAAAACAGGTCTCCTCTTTGAAGCACCTTCAACAGACATACTAAGTTCAGACTCGATGAGTTCACCATATGTAACATAAACTACACATTACTTTCAGGTTGCTTACAGATTTTGCTTCTCTCTTAATCCATTCTTGTCCATTTGGATTATGGAACTCCAGGACAGGTGGTGGTTTACATGCAGCATAGATTTCAACTGGAGAGTATCTGAACATTGCAACACTGGAGCCCAATCTGTACATTGTTATAATGTATAAAGTGAGTTTGAAAACCAAGAGTATGGAAAAAAAGATCTTAGTCACAAGAGAGCCAAAATACTATACATACCCAAAAAAGCGAAGGCAGTCCCTATGCAGCGAGTGTCCACATTTTGAAGATAACCTACTAGCCACAGAGTGGCTTGAAAAGCTGAGCTCCAAAAACTTACCAAACGAGAGGCCTCGTGCTGCTGTAGACATCACAACCCTATGACTGGATCTCGGGATCCCACTTTGGTGCTCACATTTTAAACAACGAGTCCACATCCAAATTTTCCCTGCTGCTTCACCTGATAAAGTTGATTCTGGAGGAAGCTGCGCAACCATAACAGCTAAATTTCCATTTTGATGGGTGTAGGAGTAAACATGAGCCTTTGGAGGTTCACCACATGATGGGCAACTATGTTTCTGTATAGGCAGACTAACTCTAATAAGCTTCTTGATTAATGATCCAAATCTTTTACTTTTGAAAGCTTTTATCCCAAAAATTTGGATTTTCTTGATCAGTAATAAAGGAAAAGCTATTGATTTACAACAACAACAATAAAAAATCCCTAGTTTTGAACAGAAACAGGAATAAAAAGTACCTTATTGAGTAGAACCTCTTGAAGAAAACGCCCTAGTGACACATCAAAATTTCCATAGTACTTTATGCGGGAAAGATGGCTCTGCTCACAAGCAAGCCTTTTTTCTATACACTGACTTGACATCAAAACCAGTATGCTTTCAGAATTCATTACAGTTTCACTGTTATCCTTGTTTTGTGTTTCAAGCTTGCTGCTCACATCAGCACTGCATTGCTCGATAGATTCTTTAAAACTAGACAAGGACTGAAACTTTTCATTGTTACAAGTTTCATCATGTAGCTCCCCCTCAATGAAGCCATTGTTCGTTTCTGTGTCATGCTCAAGAGTTGCCAGAGATGTAGTAACAGGCAAAAAATCTACACTCTTCACATCAACCTCCTCCTCATCGTAGCTAAAGTTCGATGAGAAGGACTCAGAAAAGTCAGGTGTGAAGCTGTCTGATAAAAGTTGCTTAAGAGAAGCCGAGAGTGATGTCACCAACTTCCATGGAAGATGAGGCATTGCCGATGAATCTGAATGGGCAGCTATATTTGTGTCTGATGTTTCGAAAAATGAATCACCATGCATAAGATTACTGTCTTTAGATCCACTTTCGAGGCTAAAGCTTGGTAACCGTGAAGATTCATTGAAACTGACAGCAGTGCTAAAATATATAGATTCATGAGTTGAATCTTCTAAGGATCCATCAGAACTAATATCTGAACTATATGCTTGAGCAATATCAGCTGTATAACCTTCAATATGAGAAGTATTTATATCAGGTGCATCAACACAGCCATTTGAGTCCTCCATTGCTCTTTCATCTAAAGAACCATTTCCTTCTATACCATCATCCATGCAAGAGAATGCTGCTCTTTGGTCTGCAAAAAATGAAGTCTCAAGTATCAAATGGTATGCGGCGAATACAGTGTACTGCACCACACGCTTAACTTTCTTCAATTCATCAATATGAGCTCCTTTGAGCAATATCTGCAACATGAAATATTTGAAAATGAAGTAAGCAAAAAAGGATAGTTATGAGGCCTCTGAAGTAACTAAAGAAACTAACTTGTTGATTCAGACAAGTTAACCAGTGTAAGTCAAGGGTTGAACTGATGACCTGGTTACTACCATGTTATCCAATTACTCAACCAGTACAAGTGGTTGGCACTTATAGTTCATGTATGAACTTGCCACTTAACATTCATTATGAAGACAACTCTAGTAGGTTGTAAACTGCCTGACCAACAGAAGGTAGTCACCTAATTGCCAGCCAACCTTGAGCTTCTAGGGCAACGCCCCTTTTTTGCTTATACCTACCTTGGCTTTGTATTTGGCATCAAGTCGTAACAGGTATATATCATTTCACAGTTGGTCATTGTTGGAAATATAATCCAAATCCTAAAAATTTAAAAATACATTTGACATTTACTTAAAGCTGTTTCGGTAGATCCTGGTCTTAGTAAAGTAGGATTCATATATGAATCAGTGTAGCAAAGTTCCATATGTAGAGAGGTCAAACACTAAAGGTCGGTCGACTTAGGGTTGCCCAAAGGTTGGTTATGTTAGCTTATAAAAGAGACATGGATCTGATTGTATAAACAAGTGGGTTGATAGAGAATATATTAGGATGCGTTGTGAAGTTCCGGAGAGCCAAATCATAGTTGTGTTGTTGAGTTTATACTAATTTGTTTTTTATTTGCCAGCACAAATTTTGATTTGTTTTGCTTGGAATAAATGCATCTAGTTCTTCTATCTCCATACACAAAATTCAACATAATCCAAATCCTAATTAATTAAGGAAATAGATTTAGTATTTATTTAGGAGTTGGGTTCATAGTCAAATATGTAAATTAGTAGGGTGTCTTATTCTTGGAATTTCATCAAAGATGAAGGTCAAACCTGGTTATATGTATGGAAGGTCAAGGTCGGTTTTGGACACATCACAAATTGGTAGTAAAGGTTGGTTTGGCCTATGTATTTATTTTATATGGGTTGAGAGGTCTGTAACTTTTCAATGGGAACAATAGAGAATTAAGACAGATTTGCTTGTAGCCGAGTTTCTCTGTCTTGTCTTGTAGTGGATAGTAGTTTTAGAATTTATAAAGAGAAGTAAAACTACTCTTATATAAAAGAGGGTTTTCAAAAATATCAACATGGTATCAGAGCATAGGAGGTCGGGAGATCCTCGTCGCCATCTTTGTGATCGTTGTAGAGTTGAAGATGTTGTTAACAATAGTTTCCTTTAGCCGCAACTTCCGAAGTGCACCGGAAGGAACTTCGATTTATGGAGCATCTAGATTAGATGCTTGTTCCAATCCCAAGATTTATGGAATTTGGTGGAGAACGGCTACATGGAGGTGGCCGACCAGAAGGAGTTCAATGTGCTTTCCTAAAGAGAAAAATAACGCAAAGAAGGATCTGAAGGCATTGTATTTCATCCTGCAAGCCAGGGGCGGATCCAGAGGTAGGGTGGGGTGGGCTCAAAAAAAAATTACTTTTTTTTCTATACAAATTTGTTTTTGCTTTTTTTATATGGATTTATCTACTTCCAGCCCACCCAAATATTTGCAAGCCCACCCAACTATAATTTCTGGATCCGGCCCTGCTTGAAGCAGTAGTGGAAGTTGTTAAAGAAAAGATTTATTTAGCAAATATGACAAACAAAATGTGAAAAATATTAGAAAAAATCTACAGAGGACCACAGAAAGTAAAGAAGTTTGGCTACATACCATGTGGAGTGAGTTCGAGAAACTGATGATGAAGGAAAATGAAAATATTTCTAACTATTTTCATCAGATGATCTTCGTTTGCAATCCGTTTAAATGCAGAAGACATCCCCGATGTGAAGATCGTCCAAAAGATCATGTGGACACTAGATCGGAAGTATAATCATGTATGTTACACAAATGAAGGAACAAGGAACGTAGAAGACCTAACTATGAATGGGTTCATTTCAAGCTTACGAGCAACCTTTGAACCAGAGATCTGCACCATCAATTGAGAGGGCTTTAAAGACTTAGTTGACGATGGGTGATAAAGCAAAGGAGGACTTAGAGAAGACCAATTTGATCGTGGTCGAGGCCGCAGTCGAGGTCATGGACGTGGCCGAGGAGCACCTATCACGCATAAGGATGAAAGAAAACTTGCCCAAATTTCCTACAAAGGAAGAGGAGGGGGCCATGGAGGAAGATTCAATTACCATGGAAACACCCAAAGGTATGATAAATCTCAAGTTCAATCTCATTAGTGCAAAATGTTTGCTCTTCATTAATATGATTGTTGGAAGAAACAAGGTGATGAAGAAAGTAATGCCAATTACGTAGAAAATAGTATAGAAGAGGATCCCCGATGTTGCTAGTTTGCAAGGTTGGACATACTAGCAAGGATAACACTTGGTACTTCGAAAATGTGTGTGGTAATCACATATGAAAATAAGGAGAGATTACAGAATTAGACGAAAGTTTTGCAAGCGTAGCAAAATTTGGAGATGATAGGAAAATTGCGGTGAAGAGAAAAGGCAAGATTTTAACTCAACCAAGCAATGGTGATCATATAATTTTCTCCGACGTTTTCTATGTGTCCGGATTAGAATCAAACATATTGAGTGTTTGTCAATTTCAAGAAAGAAGGCATATCTTCCATGTAGAGAACAGGGTTTGTGATCTCAAAGATAAAGAAAACCGGTTGATAGCAACAACCTGAATGATGAAAAATAGGATGTTCCCGTTGAAGTTGAACAGTTCGGTATTCTCTTGTTTCAAAGTGATATTGCATGGCATTTCTTGGTTATGGCATCTTCGCTTTGGACATTTGAATTTCATTGGTTTGAAGAAGCTTGCTAGTTGGACCATGGTGAGAGGCTTGCCGATGATTGACCACCCAAACCAAGCTTGTGAAGGATGCATATATGGACAGTTATATGGACAGCAAGATACAGAACCCTTCACCAGAGGAAAATCTCAAAGAGCAAGGAAGCCATTGCAGCTAGTACTTGTCAATCTATCGAAGGTAGAATGTACTTTATTACTTTCATTCATTGATGATTAACTGGAAAGTTACGAGTTTATTTTCTTAAAGAACAAATCGGATGCTTTTAGTGCTTTCCGTGTATTTAAAATTTAGTGGAGAAACAAAGTGGCTACTGTTTAAAGTGTCTGAGATCTGATGGAGGAGACAAGTATTTCTCAAGCAGAGTTCAAGGAGGAAAGAAAATGAGACAAAGAGGTTTGTCAATATATTAAGTACCATTAAGCAATATTCCAATAAGTGTGGACCTAATATGTAAATGTATCATTCACATATCTATATATATATATATATGAGTTCAAACTCTAACTTATAGACAGATGGGTTCATTATATTCTCAACATGTTGTCAGAGCCAAAATCATAACCCTAGTCGCTATCCCCCCTCCCTCCCCCCCTCCCTCCCTCTCTCTCTCAACTCAAAATCTTAACCGTAGCTGGCAGCACTCTCGATCAGGCAGCCCGCCTACTCAGCCGGACCTCTCCTCTGCCCGACGCCACCCCCTCCCGCTCTAAGTCCCTAACCGTCGTTGTCGGACTCCATCACCACCCCGACACCGCTGCCTCCAACCCCGACACCCACCACCATCCCGACAGCCACCACTCTTCACGGCCGCCTACAACCTCCCCCCCCCCCCCCAACCCTACATCCTCCATACGCCAGACACCATCCTAATTCCCCAAACCCTAGATCCCCAATACCCCAACCGCCACCCCCCAACCCTAGATCTATTGCTGGAAAAAATGTTGGAGTTGAGTCCTTCGGAGAGCAAACTATGATAATTTGTGTGAATCTCTGAACGTGACAACAACATCAGAAGTTAACAGAGAGCAAACTGTAATAGTTTATGTTATTCTATGTTCCTGGCTCGGTATCCCACACCAAGATCTAACAGAGAGCAAACTAGTTTTGTGTGAACCTCTGTTCCTGACTTGTGTGATCCATCTTCGATCTCTGTCATGAATGCGGGAGCCAGTATTGGCAAAGTTGTTGTGAAAATTGCGCATTTGCATAGTTGATGTGAATATCGAGCTGTGTCGAGCAACAACAGTCGAATCCAGAACCCGCAGGATGTCGAACACTGAGGTGAATAGCAGGGTTGGCAACAACAGTGTCGGGAACACAGAGACGGGGACCCCGAGCACTGGTATGACGGTTTTATCAAATTGACTTGTCGATCGGAGGCTAGAGGGTCCGAATGACTAGTCTACGTGGCGCAAGAAAGTCGAGAAGACGCTTCGGGGAATGTGGTTGTTAAAGCATCTCACTGACAACCCTCCAAAGGAGGATGATCCCACATACGAGCAGTGAGAGACAGATGATAGCAGACTGTTCACAGTTGATGAACTCGATGGAACCATCAGTTGAGGATATGGTTCAGAACTTGAATTTTGTGAAGGAATTATGGGATGTCATAACGGCTGTATTTGATGAAAAACATGATTTATCTCGCATTTATGACTCAGTGGTCGACGTCTACTGAGCTGATCAAGGAGACAAGTCACATAAGGATCACTTCTGTATCTTTAAGGCGCTGACTGATAAGGTGGATCGTATGTTACCCTTAACAACTGATCTAATGAGGCATGGCTCAATGTCATGGCATATCTAGCCTCACTTCATCCCGATACAGACTTTGCGCGGTCTCAGATTATTGTTGATATTGAGGTTTCATCTTTGATAGAAGCCTACTTCCGTGTCATACGGCCAGCGAAAGTAGTTGGGACTGATACGAGTGATGCACCTACTGATCGATATGCCTTAGATGCTGCTCATGGTGAATTCCGTAGAGGTCGTGGTGGTAAACATTGTGGCTATAATGCTGGTCATGATGCTGGACGAGGTAATGGCGGCCGTAATGGAGGACGACCGCGTACATGCTTTAATTGTGATCAACTAGAACATTTTCAGTGGCAGTGTCTGAAGGCTCCTACTGTCACGTTCCGATCCGAAAAATCGCTCAACCTCGTATTGATTTCATCCGAATCGATCGTCCTCGCTGGGGCATGATGCCACACGAGTCTGGAGTTGCACTCATGCAAGGTAAGATGACAGATTCTTAAAATGGTTGTCCCAATTCAATACACAAGTAGTGGAAGAAGGGTGGAGACACATCAAGAGTATACAAAAGAATCACTTTTATTAATTAGGCAGCTGAATACAACGGCTCTGAATAGCCCCAATGAATATGCAAAGTATGCTTACAACACTCATGATCTCTCTAGCTCACGAAGGATTTATTCGTTCCATACATCATGTCCCATATAGCAGAAGATATCATCTTGTAGGAAGAGCTTCTGCACACTCATTTGATTCATCGCTGGCGCGATACTGATCAAACGACTCCCAAGCACGAGCACATGAAATGATGCCCACAATATGGGTCAGTATATTGTCGTGTACTGAAGAGTGAGGTAACCCCCTAAACCAACACTAAGTAATTTTGTGATGCATGCATCATATTCGGTGATGCCTTAGGATCAGTTTCATGGCATCTTGAAAAGCAGTAAAACGTGTGAAAAGTTATTGAACATTTGAAACACAAGTGTGTCAAGTATCGTGTCCATGCAGCAACCACTGTTAGCCACATAATATTCATAAACATAGTGATCGTGCACATCTTCACATCGTTTACGACTTCTTACCATACGTCGTCGCACTCACCCTTGCGTTGATGCAAGGTGAATGTTATCATCCTTCCATGTCATGTGATAGCAAGCATATTAAACGAACATACAATCAGGCCTAACACCACCAACGTATCGACCCTTGCGCTCAAGCAAGGGTGAATACCCACCGTCTACACACAATACATAAATTAACCTGCCGCCGATCTATATGAATACACCCACCATTGTACGGATACATGCGGAACACTTACCGCCGTTCTTGCATCAGACATTCGTTGATGTGCACCCTTATCTATGTGAAGGTCACCGGCATTCAGAGCCTTAAAGGACTATACCTCGATACAACGGTCCGTTATCCTTCGCATAGGTAGCAAGCCTATCGAAAGTCCTGCAGCATCCGAATTACAACGTGCTCTTTCAGCCTGGGTAGCAAGCCATACTGAAGGTTAATCCTATGCTCAATATCACCACAATTTCCTCATAGGCCGAAAGGTCCCGGTGCACCGGCAAACACGTTCGAGGAAAGCAAATCCATGCACGGGCTATCATCATCTAAGTTCGTGACCATGCAATGCATACACATCTAGTAACAAGTAAGGCGGCAACGCATTTTCCATTCGCAACATTCTGTTTAACTCGCACCATCATTACCGATTACTTATTCGATCAGTATTCCGAATGGCGACCCGAAGGCCCCAACACACAGAGGCACCGTGCCACATCCGATAAGCTCGTGGGCACCATACCCCTTCCAACAGTTTTGTGTCAATTGTGCCACAACTGTTCGCTTCGCATACAAAACCGTACTACAAAATTCTCGTGCACACAGGCACGCCTCGACGCAGTTATTCGATGTTATAGGCCTAGTGTTCAATGTTCTCTGAGTCATGCATTTGATGCACGCCTCGATGCCTCCTTTCAATGTTCTACCATTCATATCTTACTGCGACTTGTGCACTTGACGCAAATTGTTCAATGTTCAATATTCTATCTTAATGTTCGACATGCACTAAGACCTTTACACATTCGAGCCACGTTCGCTAACTCAATACCGACACCTGCATATCATAGTACATTTTATTGGGCATGAAGCAGTAAAGGAGAAGGGACGGAGCCCACTCAACTTAAGCCATTCCGCCTATCGTTTCGCTAAACCAATATGGCCCGACACCTTATCATGTTATACGATCATCTCGTCCGAGCTAACCATGCAAACACTTTGTGTTCCCTTGAACTAACCACTAATTCGAACTATTGTGCCCACACTTCAACTCATCGTAAGTCGATATTCTGATCGCAAGGAACTCCGCACGCTACCTGCACATGAAACCAACATAATTAATACATCTTCAAATTGTTTGAATACTTAATCGGATCCAATCCATACCTTTTCGAATTAATCGACTCGACGTAATGCACCCTGCGGTACGGGACATTACACCTACCGCCAATGTTACATCGGATGCTTACGATGAAGAGTGATATGTGAGGATGACTACAGAGACATGCAGAATTTGTTGAATTCCAAAGTCAACGTCATGGTGGAGCCTCTACATCTGGATTCACAACCGAATACTCAACGGTGTGTATGGTCAGACCAAAGCAATGGGTAATAGATTCAGGTGCATCTAATCACGTGACAGGTGATGCAGGTGTGTTACATGATTATGTATCAGTAGGTCGTGCGACAAATATTAGTATTGTGAATGACAGTTCTCTGAAAGTTCGTGGAAAAATTACTCGTTTTTCTCTCAATCTGTCGCTCACTTCAGTTTTACATACACCTGGAAACACATTCAGTTTATTATCCATCAGTCGGATTACTCGTGACTTGCACTGCTCGGTAACATTCTTTTCTGATGGTTGTGTTTTTCAGGACCTGAAAACTAGAAAAACTATTAATAGAGACATGTGACTGGAGGCTTGTACATGTTTGAATTGAATTCATCTGTTGCATATGCCGGCGTTCCCCTCAACGCGTTTGAGTTGCAATGTCGGCTAGGTCACCCGTCTATCTAAGCTCGCCAAAAAATGTGTACATCACTAGATCTTCGAGTTCTATTTAATTGTGAGTCACTTAGCTTAGCAAAACAACATCGGAGACCTTATTCGGTGAGTTTAAATAAAGTTGTCTCGGCTCCTTTTGATTTGGTCCATTCTGATATATAGGGTACATGCCCTATTGAATCTGTGTTAGGTTTCAAATATTTTGTTTCCTTTGTCGATGACTACTCATGAGTTACTTTTGTCTATTTAATAAAAAATCTTTTCGAATTATTTAATATCTTGTACAATTTTTATACTGAAATAAAAATCAAATTTGGGGTTTCTATTAAATATTCTTCGGAGCAATAATGGTCGTGAGTATGTGTCTCATGAATTCACTTCCTATCTGGCTAGACATGAGATTTCCACCAAACTTTTTGTCCCTACACACCACAGCAAAATGGTGTGGCATAACATAAGAATCGTCATCTCTTGGAAACAATACGAGCACTTATATTCCATGCTGGTACACCCAGAAAATTTTATTTGGATGTTCTTACGGCTTGTTAGCTGATAAATTGTATGTTGTCTGTTGTCTTCAATGGCACTACTCCTTCCCGATCGAACGTCATTTCCTTACCCCTCAAAATTTTTGGGTTCTTGTGTTACGTTCATAATACTCGTACATTAGATCTGAAGGCACTCAAGTGTTTTTTTCTTGGGTATTCTAAGGATCAGAAAGGGTACAATTGCTATCAACAATCCGATGACTTAAGACCCTTTTCTTAACGGTGATTTTGATCCACACTTGCAACTCCAGTGATGATTAACAAGACTTTCATAAGCCGTGAGATTGATCAGTACACTTGACAAGATGAAAACTGACAGGAAGAGACCAAAGATCACTATATACTCTAAGTACCTATTTGGGTGGCGAGGTAGAGCCAATTCTTGAAGAACTCCCGGACGAGCTCTATTCAAGCAGGAGTCTTGTGTAGGGATACAACCCCCGAATTTGATACAACTACCGAAAATC
>JANAVB010025800.1:14244234-14386734 GCA_029216955.1 Iris pallida
ATCTCATCTCTTCCAGGTCCTTCACCTCAAACCCTTTGGCGAGTTTCGTCTTCAGCTTAGTGATCTCAACTACATCGTCACCTGTGATCACTATATCATCTACATATACAGCAAGTATAGTAATGTGGTCCCTTGCATGCTGGAGGAAGACAGTATGATCTGCATTTGTCTGATGGTACCCCATGCCAGTGACAGCCCTTCTGAATCTGTCAAACCAGGTTCGAGGAGATTGCTTCAACCCGTACAGCGACTTCTTCAGTTTGTACACTTTTCCATGTGACGTTCCTTCACCTGAATCTGACACAGAGTAGCACCCCGGAGGAGTCTCCATGTATACTTCTTCTTGTAGGTCTCCATGAAGAAATGCGTTCTTTACGTCTAACTGGTGTAGCTTCCACCCATAGTTTGCTGCAATGGAGACCAGCGTTCTTACGGTACTCATCTTCGCTACTGGGGCAAAAGTCTCATCATAGTCGATACCATATGTCTGGGTATAGCCTTTTGCAACCAGTCTCGCCTTGTATCGTTCAACTTTTTCTTCTGGTGTCTCCTTCACTGTGTAAACCCATTTGCATCCCACAGCTTTCTTCCCTTCAGGTAATGGCACCAGCTCCCATGTCTTATTTTTCTCTAGTGCCCCAAGTTCTTCCATCATTGCGGCTTTCCATCTTGGGTCCTTCTTTGCTTCCTGCCAATTCTTAGGTAAAGAAGTGGAGTCTAACGAAGTGAGGAATGTTTGATAAGTCGGAGAAATATTAGAATAAGATAGGTAGTTGGCGATATCATATTCATAATCTTTATAACGAATAGGAGTCTTTCCCGCATTAATGCGAGAAGACCTCCTTAAGGGAGCAATGGGTGGTGGAGAAAGCATACCATCCGAATCGGAGAGATCCGCTTCCGAATCCGAGCGATCCGGTGCGGGAGTAACATCTTCAGGAGTCGGGGCAGGAGTAGACGAGGGACTTGGCACTATAGGCACAGGGCACGGCACAGTACTGGACCTCTGCTGTCTTCTTCTGTAAACTTGGAGCTCATTTTCCCTTGTCTGCTTCTCCCCCTGCGTAATGTACGTATTGTCTTCGTCATCCTCCGTATCAGTATCATTGATGCTTTCTCCCCCTTTCTTCCAGTGTGTCACGACAGGACAAGGTACCGATCCGACAACTACGTTTGGGCGTACTACCTCCCCCTCACGTCCAACACCCGCTGTGTGAGGCGTGTTCCCAAACGCAGAACCTTCGTCCGAACCATAATAAGGTTCCAACTCTCTGAATGTAACGTCCATGCTTACAAACAGCTTCCGTTCAACCGGGCTCCAGCATACGTAACCCTTCTGTGTCCCGGTGTACCCAACAAAGACACACTTAACTGCTCGAGGATCCAGCTTACCAACGTCAGGCCTGTTATCGTGGATGAAGCATACGCAACCAAATACTTTCGGAGGAACGGTGTACGCAGTTGTCCCCGTGAGCATTTCCAAAGGCGTCTTCCAGGCCAGTAATTGAGAGGGTATCCTGTTGATGAGATAAGAGGCTGTCAAGACAGCCTGCCCCCACAAAAATTTAGGGACATTCATAGCCAGCATCATTGTCCGAGCTACCTCCAGCAGCTGCCTATTCTTTCGTTCGGCAACACCATTTTGAGCCGGTGTATATGCACAAGAGGTTTGATGCAGTATACCATGAGAGGATAAATACGCAGCAAACCTCTTATGGGTATATTCTGTCCCATTATCCGACCGGAAACACTTAACACGAGCATTATACTGTGTCTTTACCCGTTGATGGAGGCTTTGAAATGCCTCAAAAACATCACTTTTATTCTTCAGCAGGTAGACCCACGTTACGCGGGTAGAGCAGTCAATAAAAGTAACAAACCATCTATAACCGTTAACACCGTTTGTAGGACAAGGGCCCCACACATCGGAATGAATCATATCAAAAGCAGCAGAACATCGATGCCCAGAACTCACATAGGAGCTTCTGGTATGTTTTTCCAACTCACAAGCATCACAAACTAACAACTCTTTATTTGCTTTTTGATATAAGGACGGATACAGTCGACTGATAACGGGAAAAGAAGAATGTCCTACACGCTGATGGTGGAGGAGCAGCTCGGCTTCGACACTTCGACTTCGGACTTCCGGTTGTGCGTCTGCAACCAAAGATGCCAGTGCTCTATCCAGACCGTTCTTGTCCAAGTACCATAGACCCTTATGCCATATGCCAGTGCCTAGTCGTCTCCCCGTTCCCTTCTCCTGAAAAGTTACCTTAGGAATATCAAAGGAAACAATACAGTTTAGATCAAGGATAATGGCGCTAATGGATATAAGATTGACAGGAAAGGAAGGAGCATGTAAGACATTAGATAGAGTGATGGAAGGAGTGCAATCAACAGTGCCGTTACCCGTAACAGGCCTGGAGGTACCATCAGCAGTCTGAATGCTTTCTGGCGGCGTTAGAGTAGAGTATTCCCGGAACTCACCTCGGAACCCCGTGACATGGCAAGATGCCCCAGAGTCCATAATCCAAGCTGGCTGAGAGACAGATGCAAGAGCACGCGGAGGTATACCGGCACTGGTTTGGGAGAAGTGCAGTAATCTCCTGTAGTGGACGGCGCCCCAGGAATGACTTGTCGTTCACCAGAACCAAGCTTTGAGCCGCGCATCTTCTCGAGAACTTCTCTTTCAAATGGAGTGATGTCCGCCAGCTGATTGTCCCCACCTTCATCCGCCAGATGCGCCTTGTTGCCTCCAGAGTAAGTGCCCCTTCCACCACTGTAGCTGCCTCGACCACCTCGTCGTCCACCGCGACCACGGCCCCAACCATTCGAGGGAGTCCGTGTCGGTTTTGGGCAAAAGCGGATGTAATGCCCTGTCACCACAGTTGTGGCAAACGCCTCCCGTAGAAGGAGGCTGTGTGAAAGTGGCAAGAGCAGATGTGTCAACTCCGGCCTGCTCCCCCTGGGAGATACCCTTGGTAGGCATCAGCTTCAACCGTGCTTCTTCTTGTGCCATGGCAGCTATGGCGTCTTCTAATGTCGGCAGCTGCGGTTGTGCGAGAAGTACATTCCTCCGTTGCTCAAATGCAGGGTTGAGCCCCTTCAAAAACTTCATCATCCGTTGCCGCGAGATATAATCCAGAAATTTCTGGAAATGTTTTGCAAAAGCCGGTTCAACCTGAGCATCCTCCATGCCAAGAGGATCATAATGGTCAAGATCAGACCAGTACTTCTTCAACAAGGCAGCGTACTCAGAGATGGTACGATCGTCTTGGATTACCCGATCGAGCTCATCCTGCAGTTGGAAGACTCGCATGGGGTTACCCGAACCGGAGTACATGTGTTTCAATGTTCTCCAGATATCAGCAGCTTCCTCCATTGCTTCAACGTTACCCGACACTTGGTCGGTCAAAGAGGCTGTCAACCAACCAGCCACGACATTGTTGACAATGTCTCATACAGCAAACTCCTTCGAGGAGTGATCGACAGGGGCCTTGGTGTGGCCATCTACAAAACCAACCAAGCCACGTCCCTTCAGCGTCCGCATCGCCTGCCGCGACCATTTCAAGTAGTTGGTCGTGCCTTCCAACTTCGTCTCCAGCTTGTCCAACTTCTCCATTTTGAACGGTGACGGATCCACATCAGTATGGGTCACGCGTGGGATTGCCTCCGGTAATCTCTTGGTCAGGAGATCCTCGACCAGGGCCTTCATTTCTTCTGCTGTCAACTTCCCATAGATGGAATCCATGACTTCTTCAACTGCAATCAGTGAGGTGTTGTTGTTTCCTGAGTCGTCTTCTTGTGAGTCGTCTTCGTCTTAGTCAGCTATCGGGGGAAAACAACAAAACGAGATCCCTCACTGATATGTCGTAGTTTATACGACCAACTAGAACCGCGTCATGATAACGCGTTCGGACGGCTCAAGGATAACCAACGTAGTTGTGCCTCCTTGCATGAGACAAACCAGAGGTATACCAGCCGTGCAGAAACGATTGTAAAGACAACGTTTCTGAGATACGAAAATCTAAAGAGATTTCGTATTCGTAGTAGAGCTTCTAAAAAGAAGGTACTGATTCTCGAAGGCAACAATCAGAAATCTTCTAAAGAGAAGGAAATCTGTTTTTTTTTTTAGGAACAGCGAAAAATCCTAAAAAGGGCTGCTGGAGCAGCAGTAAAGGGAGGGGGGGGCGCTGGAGGGTTAGGGAGGGGGGGCGGCGCTGGAGGGGGGGGGGGGCGGCTGCTCGATCGGGTTAGGGAGGGGGGGGGCGGCTGCTGGGGGGGGGGGGGGCGGGACTGGAGGGGGGCTAGGGTTTGGCGGCTAGGGTTTAGAGTATGGCAGCGGCATGGAGGAGGGTGGCGGCTGTGGAGGTGGGTAGGGAGGGCGGCTAGGGTTTGGAGGAGAGGATGGAGAACTCGGCTCTGATACCAAGTTGAAATGAGTCTAATATCTCAGATAATATTATTGAGGGCTACTGCCTACTACTTATAGAGGGTCCAGCCCCTCTTCATATTACATCTAACCGATGTGGGACTAAAATCCCTTATTTACTCTCAACAACTTGACTTATGGTCTAAAAATTTCTTAAAGTATAACCTATGAGTGCAAACAAAAAACTCCATGAAGATAAAGATAAGGGTGCAGCCTACACTTAAAACCAAGTGGAAGGGGGAAAAACAACTTGTGAAGCCGTCAGAAATACATAGTTATTAGGGGTAGAGGTTCCTAATAATGTTTGCTCTTAAATAAGTTCAGCCAACAGTACATGTGAAAAATGAATGCAGGTGCCCGAAAATGTTCAAACTTGTGAAACATGAAAAAAAACATTGACTCACCGTACAGCCCAAAGGTTTAGGAAAACCTTCCAAAAACATTAAAGTTTTAGATGACCTCCTTCCACCCTCACCAGAGCTGTTATGTTCCTCGACAAACTTTTCAATATGAAACATGTCACACTGCTTCACCATCGGACTGGCCAGAATGTCAGCACAGGAAATAACAGGAGAACCAATACAAAGGGAAATTCTGTTTAATCGTGTGAGATTCATGTCAAAAACCAAAGTCATTGCTTCTGCCAGGAGAAACTCTTGCATGTCACGCGAAACAGATTTTTCTACCAAAACCACATTGGGATGGCACACTTTTATCATAGCTTTGATGGATCTTAAATAGTCGTTTTCCTGCTCCAAAAATAAATAAATCATGACTAGCAAATCATACAAGGTTAGCCTTACACAAGTTCTAGGGAGGCCTACCTGGTCCATTGAATTAAATGACGACAGCCCAACATCACGTCGCCCAAGAATCCCTTGAAGGAGTAGAAGTCTCGGATTTTTGCACTTGGTAGGCATGTGCTTATGTGCAGTATTTTTCTTAAACACTAAACCATTGACCACTTCACTGTAAAAAGATGCTCATTAAAAAAATGTATATCCATATTAAGGAGAAAAAAAAGGTGAATGACATATTCTCAAAACATTTGAAGTGAATCCCATATGTAGCACAGGAGGTAACATGACACAAACCCAGCTTACAGAATATCTTACAGCCTTCTAGAGTTCTTATATATTAATTACCTTTGACTACGAGCTCCAGTTGCAATACATTTCACCTTAATATATGACCCCGGATCCATTGCTCTTCCCTCATTAGCTTCAGGCTTGATAAGTGAAGCAGCTTTCCACGATAAAGAAGCAACAATATCACGCCAGCTCTCATGTCCTCCCTCAAAAGAGCTGATGTCCTCTGATGCTAAAAATTGGCTTACGAGTATCTTGAATTGCCCATTCATCATCTCCATAATTGCTTTTTGGCGTTCTTCTTTAGAATTGCTTCCATGCTCTATATCAAAACCATTCAAGGAACTTGACTGTTTCCATTTTGTGCCATCGCTGTACTCATCGTCATCATCATTATTAGCTACACTGTCCATGTCATCCTCAATGTCCAGTGGTGCAGGTGGCATCCAGATGAGAGGATCTGCCTCTGCAGTAGATAAAAATGAGGCACCATTAACTTCAATGGCATTCTCAGCAACCTCTGATTCATCTCCATCTCTTATGGACCTCACATCTTCCAAGGTGCTGTTGAGATATCCAACTTTATCATTGTTATATTCTTCATGCCTTTCCGGAGTTAAGGATGTGGATGTATAAATTTCCTCTGTTGAAGCAGCTTCCCCTGTTCCACCTAACTTGGTGTTATCATGAAAACTCTCGATATTGATACTTCTAGAATGGTATGACTGTTCCTCACTGGCATCTAAAGGGTTATCTTCCTTATCTCTGCATAAACGATAATTCATTAAACATGGAGTTTGTTGGTATGACAACATATGGACCAAACGAGGGAAAAAAAACTACTAGTCAACTATGAGCTGGATGTGCTAATAAGAAGCATTTCTGCATTAAATTGAAATCATATATATGTGCAAATTGGTGCAGAAATTACCATTTCCTGCTTGGGATTTGGCAATTGACAGGAATATGGGAACATTGTCGTTCAAATAAAAACCTAGATTAAGATTTTGGAACTTAAAATGGAACTTACTACCACATATGTGCTACAAAGGCTGCTAAACAGAATGAAGTAACAAAATCTGGATTACTTTTAGTGGATGGAAGAGCATAAAAAGCTTGAAAATATCAAAATACAATCAGAAGCTGTAATATGTTATATACCTGATTTCTGAATTCATTTCCACCAGGAAATCACCTGGAAAGAGCCATAAAATGAGGGAAAGAATTAGATTTCAGTTTTCATACAGAAATGGTGCTTCATGAAATATCAAAGCAAATTATTCAGAAAGATACAAATTGCAGAACGAGCCAAAGACGACAGTATACAACAGCTAGAATCCAACTTCTTAAGCTTGACAGAGGATGTACCGGACTATCCTGAAGACCAGAGCAACCAATTGAAATGTCCGGTGTTGAAGACCCTTCCTCATGCTTCTCCACTCATGAATTACAGGAGCAGATCAGAAACTTGCATCGAAACCAGATGTGATCCTTTTCCTGTCAAGATCTAGGCAGAAGTAACGGCAGCAAACTTTTCTGTCCAAAACAACATGCATGACACATTGCACTCATCCAATTCCAACAAAACTCAGTGACTTGAAGGTAACAGGCCCAGTCAAAAATATTAATTCCAGTTGCTAATCCCACTATATACACAAGGCCCTGTAGAAAAAACAGTTGATTGCTCAACACAGTATGATATCTACATTCAAAATAACCTTGTAAAAGAATATATATGACTACAAGTTAAAATGATTTAACAAATCCTACAGTCCAGCGCAGCAGATTCAGGCACTTCAGAAGCTACTATTCACACACTATATGTAACTTGAAGTTAATCCTAACATTCTTGAGCCATCACCACACACAGACACACATTGATAAGTTAACATTAAGGACATCAGCTAAATAATTTGACATAGGAAGTGTAGAAAATAATGATTGGATGATTTTATTGATGGACTACTTCACTACTTATAGGGAGTCTAGCTCCTCTACATACTACATATTCCGATGTGGGACTAAAAGTCCCTTATTGATTCTCAACACTCCCCCTCAAGATGGGCGATAGATATTGATCATCCCCATCTTGTTACATAGCTTCGACAGACTTAATGAACCAAGACCCTTAGTCAGACAGTCTGCAACTTGTTCTTCTGAGCGGACATGGTCAATCTTCAGTATCCCTTGTTCCAGCTTCTCCTTGATGAAGAATCGATCAATCTCGATGTGCTTCGTTCTGTCGTGCTGAACTGGATTGTTAGCTATACTTATTGCAGCTTGACTATCGCTCAGAAGACGCAATGGTGCTCCCTTATCCAGCTTCAACTCTGTCAGCAATGCTTTCACCTACAGCAACTCTGACACTCCCAGAGCCATTGCTCTGTATTCTGCTTCAGCTGTCGACCGTGCTACTACTGACTGTTTCTTGCTTCTCCATGAGACCAGAGTTCCTCCTACAAAAATACAGTATCCCGTGGTAGACCTTCTGTCGTCTATGCAGCTCGTCCAGTTTGCATCACAGTATCCCTCAACTTCTATGCGTCCATTCTTCTTGAACCATAGCCCATTTCCCGGCGTTCCTTTCAGATATCTCAAGATCTGAAATACTGCTTCCATATGACCCTTTCTTGGATCATGCATTTAGCGACTCACTACACTCACCTCAAATGAGATATCAGGGCGAGTGTGTCCCAGATAAATCAATCTCCCTACAAGTCTTTGATGTCTTTCACGATCAACAGTGTCACTCCCCATTCCCAGAATGCGTATTTTTATACATGTGCAACTCATGTATATTTATTTAGTATTTATCATGTATTATCCTGTATTTAAATTCCTTTAATTTCATGTTAATTAATAATCTGTATTTTATTTTCTGCAATTTTATTTCTGCATTTTATTTTCTGCTTTTAGCCGCTCTACCTTGCTTTCGGGTTGGCCTTGGTTGGACCCGTATAAATCCGACCCACAAACCCCCACCTACCACCATCCTTCCTATTTAAGCCCCCATCTCCTTCTCTCTCCTCATCACTCTCTCCACCAACCCAACAGCAGGCAAGTGCAATCTTTCTTCTTGCTTGGAGAACCATTTTTATAGTTCATTTGTCTTCCTCTCATGATCCTGAGAGAGTTTAGTACTTAGCATTTTTGATTTCTTTGGCTGGTTTTTGCTAGATCTAAGATGTTGTATTCTCGGCTGTTCGTGGGTTTTGATCTCCCAACTTAGCGTGAATTTTCAGTCACGCACACGTTCTTACGTGTCTGCGTGGATTTTCAGTCACGTACACGTTCTTACGTATCTGCGTGGATTTTCAGTCACGCACACGTTCTAACATGTTAGCGTGGATTTTTAGTCACGCTCAAGTCTGTACGTGTGTGCGTGAATTTTTAGTCACGCTCACGTCTGTACGTATCTGCGTAAATTTTGAGTCACGCTCATGTTCTTACATGTTAGCGTGAATTTTCAGTCACGCTCATGTTCTTACGTGCCAGCGTGAATTTTGAGTCACGCTCACGTCTTGCGTGCGTGCGTGAATTTCTTGTCACCCTTTTCACGCTCACTTGTGCGTGCGTGAATTTCTTATCATTCTTCACGCTCACTTATGAGTGCGTGAATTTCCCTTCATGCTCACGCTGTGCGTGCCAACGTGAACCACTTTTCACGCTCACGCTGTTTACACGCTCACTCCCACCTGCTAGACTTGGCGTGACTTTTTGGCCTTAGCTTAGACTTGTTGGCGTGACTTTCTAACCAGGGTGTTTCTATTTGTTCTATAACTTATTCATTTAATGATGGCATGATAATTCTTCTATTATATCCTTACGCCCTTTGGCATGAACTTGATAAAATCATGATATGTTAATATTGTCAATACAGATTGTTATATGGAATGCTCCTTGTGTCTTGATTGGTTTATGGATACCCAGTAAGTCTGGAACTTAACCTTGAGAGTTATAGACTCGACCCCATATAATACTAATTGACTTTCATGCCTTGTTACCATTGATAATAATGGTTATCTTGATTAAAATTGATCATGCGTTCCTAGTTGGAACTAAGAGACTGGCTAGTCGTCTTATTGAATGAATGAGACACGTTCATGTAATGAACTATTGTACTCGATTAGCCAATCCCGAATATTGGTATACAGGCACATGCAGGCTTCAAATTATTTATTTATTTAGTTATCTATTTATTTATCTTACAAAAACAGCATGTGTACTTTATGGTCAAGGCATGATTACTCCGTGGTTAGATTTGATTTTGCATCACGCTATGTAAAACCTACAACCTAGCCGCACGGGTATCGTTGTAGAGTTGCGCATATCGTACCCCGTACGAAAGTACTCATTTGAATGACCATGATCCACGGCATGGAACTTCACTCAACGTAGAGACTATTAAGTTAAATAAAATAATGATGGCATGGAGAGAATGGATTCCCGAGTTCTTACATGACAGCCCTCTTGGGACTATTAAGTGCCCGACAGGCCGGCTGGTTCCACAGATACTGTAAATCTGTCACACGGGCAGGGAACGGTATCTGTTTATATTATTGTACATGCTATATTAACGGCGGGCGTTCCGCTGGGACTCGTCTAATTACATGATTGGCGCAATTGATTGATTGGATAGACTAGCCTTGCTCGCACATAGTAAGAACTGAGGAATCCCTATTTGCATAATTCCAGGATAACTTGGGACTCACAATAGCAAGCCGTAGTAGTTGATTGGCCGTTCAAGATGATTTGTTTGTGTACTATACCTACTATGTTGCCTAACTGAGATGATCAGAATGTCAGGATATGACGGGCCAACTTCTGTCCTTGTTTGGTTGGGAGGTTGGTTCGAAGTGTCGTGATGTTATGTGAATCCTAGTGGAAAGTAGAGATCTATTATTATATTCTCTTACTTACTGGTTTAGTCCTTCATATCGTGCTCCCTTGTGGTACTTGCTATTAGAGGTCTAACCTCTCTGGTTTTGCATGGCCAGATTTAGAGTCGGTCCCCGAGGATCCAGCTTACTTCTACCTCCAAGATGGTCAATACTAGGGAAATGATCGCAGGAGGACTCGAGTGGGTTCCTTACTTCACCGCTCGTTTTGTTATTTACTTTATACTTGCCGTTTGGCACCGACATGTTAGTCGGATTGTCTTGTACTTACTTTTGCATAATTGTAACTAAGTCAGACTGCAGCTGATAACAATTGTGTACATGTTACTATACCATCTGGCTATGTTTTGTAAAGCCAGATCTCAAGAACATTTTGACTAAGCGTTTGGGACGCCTTACTGCTTTATCTTACATGTTCTCTATTTTTGCTTCTTGCTTTGAATGATTGAGACAATCGATGTGAAATGACCATAGTAAGACTTTCATGTAGTATGTACCCCCTCGTCTGGTTAGACAGCATTGATCGTATTATACGGTATTCATCTACCCGTAATACGTAGCTAGCTGAGTCATTCCCCCGCTCTCCAGTATTCTGGTTCTGGGGCGTGACAAGGTTTTAGTGGTGGCCCGTGCAGGTCTGATTTCAGACTTGTGGGGTGTTTTTGATTTATAGGATGTCTCAATCACACGTGTTTCCCCCTTGATCTCATGATTCGTTATTCTCAACCCTTGCTTGACATTCCGGTATCCTTTGACTTCATTGATCCTTCATGTCCGGTTGTTTGATTGTTCTCTTGTCCCTTCTCTTAGGGGCACTTCGTCCGCATCGGTCAGAGCTGGACAACAGCAGGAGCAACATGGGCAACCTGACCAGGTTGGTCAGCAACAAGGGCCAGTACTACCACAAGAGGCTACCCAGGAAGAAGTGATAGTGGAACCAGCAGCTGGATCGCAGTATCCGGATGTTCCACCACCACCAACAGTTCCACCTACCCAAGTGGACACACCAGCCCTTCTGGAGATCATGAGAGGAATGATGGCTACTCAGCAACATCAGATGTTGGCCCAGCAGCGCATGCACACTCAGCTACAAGAGCAGAATGTGTTGCTCAACCAAGGATTGCAGACGGCTTTGGAAAGAGGAGTGAGGACTGATTCAGGAGCATCAGCCAGGTTTTGCAAGTACAACCCCCGCCGTTTCGAGGGCACGGAGGATGCCATCTCAGCAGATGCATGGCTTAAGGATATTAAGGCTATTCTGACAGCAGCTAAGGTACCGGCAGAAGAACGTGTGGATCTAGTGAAGTTGTTACTTCAGGATCTCGCACGTGATTGGTGGGAATCAGAGGAAGTGGGCATCAGACGTCCTGTGGCTTGGGACGATTTCACTACAAGATTCAAGACCAAGTACTATGGAGTTGTGGCACGGTTTGAGCTACAACAGAAGTTTATCAGCCTCAGACAGGCTGGCAAGACTGTAGATGCTTATGCAGCGGAGTTCTGCAGATTGAGTAGATTCGCCCCAGAGATGGTAGCAACAGAGAGCCAGAGGGCTATGAGGTTTCAGCAAGGGTTTCATCTTGAACTCTTGCAATTGATAGAGGGGCACAATTACCAAACTTTCGACGAAGTATTGACGGCGACTCGAAGGCATGAGATCACCATTCAGAGGCTTGCGGCAAGGACTGGGGGTCAGAAGAGATCCCACAGTCAGATTGAAGGAGGAGGGGGAGCAGCGCCCCGAACAGCAGCACCGTCCACTGGCATTCGTATCCACGATGTGGCGATACGAGGACCAGCACCACCACCCAGGCAGCAGCAACAGCAACAGAGGAAGAAACAACAACCCCCGGCGGGCTGCACTTATTGTGGAAAGATGGGACACACTAGAGATGTGTGTCGGACATTGAATGGATTGTGTCTGATATGTGGAAATCCAGACCATCGGGTTACCACATGTCCCATGAATTCGAGGTCAGGAGGACCAGGGCAGCAGTTTCTTGCTCTGCCGGCACCAGGGGCAGGCCAGTATCGAGGACCAGCGGTGGCAGTGAGGCCGTTGGCACAGCGTCCGCAGGCTCAGATGTTTCGGCAGCAAAGGCCGCCAATGCAGCAACACCAGCATAGACCACCCCAGCATCATCAAGAAAGGGGCCAGCAGCAGCACCAGGCTAGGCCGCAGCATGGAAACCAGCAAGGAGGTCGAGGGCAAGCATTCACTCTATCCTTGGAGGAGGCATTGGCATCGGGAGATGTTGTGGCAGGTAACATTCTCGTCGCCTCATATCCCGCAGTAGCAGTGTTTGATTCGGGAGCATCCCATTCATTTATATCTGCACGATTTGCGACACGACTAGGAATGGAGTTCGAGGCATTGCCAGGGAGGTTGAATATACTCACTGGTAATGGGCTCGTAGGGGTTAGTAGAGTTATTCTAGCGTGTAGTATTGTAGTTTGCGGGCATTCCTTACCCGCCCGGTTGATAGAATTTCCTGTTGGAAATTTCGACGTTATCTTAGGCATGGACTGGCTGAAAGACAGTCATGCGACAATAGATTGTCGTAGAGGGAGTGTATCTTTTGATATTCCAGGCATGAAGCGGTTCACCTTAGTCAGATCAGAGGCAACTCAGCAAGAGCAGGGAGTAATAGCGGCAATGGAAGAAGTTCAGATTCCGAAGGTAGTTGAAGAAGTTCTAGACATATTTCCCGAAGAACTTCCAGGGCTACCACCGGTTAGAGATATTGAGTTCAGCATAGAATTGGCACCTGGAACTAAACCGATATCAGATCGAGTTTATAGAATGGCAGATTCAGAGCAGGCCAAGGTATATCAGCATATAGAGGAACTGAAGGAGAAGAAGTTCATACAAGCTAGCGTATCACCATGGACAGCACCAGTGGTACTTGTGGGAAAGAATGATGGGTCATCCAGATTGTGCATTGACTACAGGAAGCTTAACGCGGCAACAGTGAAGAACAAGTACCCATTACCCAGGATCGACGACTTATTTGATCAGTTGAGCAAGGCTAGAGTTTTCTCCAAGATAGATCTTCGTTCAGGGTACCATCAGGTGAGGGTTCGAAAGGAAGATATTCCCAAGACAGCCTTCAGGTCGAAGTATGGGCATTATGAATTCTTAGTAATGCCGTTTGGTTTGACCAATGCTCCAGCAATATTCATGGATTTGATGAATCGCATCTTTATGCCATACTTAGACCAGTTTGTCGTTGTGTTTCTTGACGACATTCTAGTATACTCTGCTAGTGAAGAGGAGCATGAAGACCACCTCAGGAAAGTGTTACAGGTTCTGAGAGAGAACCAGTTGTATGCCAAGCTCAGCAAGTGTGAGTTCTGGACGGATCACATTTCATTTTTGGGTCATATCATATCAGGAGCTGGAGTAGCCGTAGATCCCAAGAAGATAGAAGCAGTAGAGAGTTGGCCAGTACCCAAGACCGTAGCAGATGTGCGGAGCTTCTTGGGATTGGCAGGATATTACAGAAGGTTTGTGTCAGACTTTGCAAGAATTTTAGCACCCATGACCCGCTTGACCTGGAAGGATGTACCATTTGTTTGGTCGGCAGAATGCCAGATATCATTCGAGACTTTGAAGCAGAAGTTGATATCAACACCTATTCTTACATTACCAGTTGGACCCGGAGGTTTTACAGTATATTGTGATGCGTCAGGTAAAGGACTTGGATGTGTCCTTATGCAGCATGGGAAGGTGATAGCATATGCATCTAGGCAGCTTCGGGACCACGAGAAGAATTACCCAACTCATGATTTGGAGTTAGCGGCAGTAGTGTTTGCTCTGAAGCTATGGAGGCATTACTTATATGGTGACCGAGTGGAGATGTACACAGATCATAAAAGTCTGAAGTACATCTTTACTCAGAAGGAACTAAACATGAAGCAGAGGAGATGGCTAGAGTTGATCAAGGATTATGACGTAGAGCTTCAGTATCATCCAGGCAAGGCTAATGTAGTAGCAGACGCTCTTAGCATGAGAGGCGGCGCATTTATGTTGACAACACAGAGGCATATCTTAGAAGACCTTCAGGAGATGGGCATCGAAGTTATACTTCCTAGTGACGTGGGAGTTCTAACAAGTCTGCAAGTTCAATCCGACTTGGTAGGCAGGATCAAGGCAGCTCAGGCACAAGACCCAAGGATTCAGAAGCTTAGGGCAGAATGTGAGTCAGGACTCAGGAAGGAGATGAGAATTCATGAAGATGGTACACTTAGGTTTGGATCACGTCTATGTATGCCTAGTGGAGATATCAGACAGGAGGTTATGGCAGAAGCTCACAGTTCTCAGTATTTTATTCATCCTCGAGGGACCAAGATGTACCAAGATATCAAGCAGCATTTCTGGTGGAACGGGATGAAGAGGGAGATAGCTAGATTTGTTTCCCGTTGCTTGGTATGTCAGCAAGTGAAGGCAGAACAGCAGAGGCCAGCTGGGTTATTACAACCGCTTCCTATTCCGGAATGGAAATGGGAGCATATTACAATGGACTTTGTGACCGGTTTACCGAGATCACCAAGTGGTAAGGACGCTATTTGGGTAATAGTGGACCGACTTACGAAGGTAGCACACTTTCTTCCTTTCAGAGTAGGGCAATCTACAGAAAAGTTGGCAGAGTTGTATATGCAACAGATAGTCAGGCAGCATGGAGTCCCTGTCAGTATTGTGTCGGATCGAGATACCCGCTTTACATCACATTTCTGGAAGAGCTTACATCATAGTCTGGGTACCAAGTTAAGGTTTAGCACGGCTTACCATCCGCAGACGGATGGACAATCAGAAAGAACGATTCAGACTTTAGAAGATATGTTGCGAGCTTGCACTCTAGATTTTGGAGGGTCTTGGGAGAGTCACCTGCACTTAGTCGAGTTCTCATACAACAATAGTTATCAAGCCAGTATCCAGATGGCGCCATTTGAAGCACTATATGGTAAGAAGTGCAGGTCGCCGCTTGCATGGGAAGATATCGGAGAGAGGAAGATGTTAGGCCCAGAAATGATTGTTCAGACGGTTGAAGTGGTTAAGGAAATTAGAGAGCGACTTCGAGTTGCGCAGGACCGGCATTGTCATTGGACGGACCAGCATCGTAGGCCGTTAGAGTTTTCTGTTGGGGACCACGTATTCTTGCAGATCTCACCTACTCGTGGGGTCATTAGATTTGGCGTTCGCGGGAAATTGAGTCCGCGGTACGTAGGCCCATTTGTTATCCTTGATTGGATAGGCGATGTTGCTTATCGTTTATCCCTCCCACCTTCGTTACGAGAGGTGCATGACGTGTTTCATGTATCTCAATTACGTAGGTATGTACCGGACCCAAGCCATGTCCTCGATCATTCGGAGCTGGTTGTTGGTACCAACCTGTCTTACGAGGAACAGCCTGTGTCCATTTTGGACCGAAGAGAGAAGATACTCAAGAACCGAACAATTAGTCTTGTCCGTGTTGCTTGGGGTCATCACTCCTTGGGAGAGTCAACGTGGGAACGTGAGAATGATATCCGATCACGGTATCCACACATGTTTGACTCACAAGGTATATCTCTTTCTGTATACCTTGATTGTCCTGATTCTTCATGCTTATCACCTTATGGGCAGAGCTACTTGATATCGTAGAATGATGAATTTACATATATAGTACTTGCTTTTGATATGGTAATAATGATTGCTTGCTCACTAGAATTGCTTGTATTAGTTTAGCTCCGATATTTCTACCTGCTTGGATTTGGAATTCCGAGGACGGAATTTTTCTAAGGTGGGTAGAGATGTCACTCCCCGTTCCCAAAATGCGTATTTTTATACATGTGCAACTCATGTATATTTATTTAGTATTTATCATGTATTATCCTGTATTTAAATTTCTTTAATTTCATGTTAATTAATAATCTGCATTTTATTTTCTGCATTTTATTTTCTGCTTTTAGCCGCTCTACCTTGCTTTCAGGTTGGCCTTGGTTGGACCCGTATAAACCCGACCCACAAACCCCCACCTACCACCATCCTTCCTATTTAAGCCCCCATCTCCTTCTCTCTCCTCATCACTCTCTCCACCAACCCAACAGCAGGCAAGTGCAATCTTGCTTCTTGCTTGGAGAACCATTTTTATAGTTCATTTGTCTTCCTCTCATGATCCTGAGAGAGTTTAGTACTTAGCATTTTTGATTTCTTTGGCTGGTTTTTGCTAGATCTAAGATGTTGTATTCTCGGCTGTTCGTGGGTTTTGATCTCCCAACTTAGCGTGAATTTTCAGTCATGCACACGTTCTTACGTGTCTGCGTGGATTTTCAGTCACGCACACGTTCTTACGTGTCTGCGTGGATTTTCAGTCACGCACACGTTCTTACGTGTCTGCGTGGATTTTCAGTCACGCACATGTTCTTACATGTTAGCGTGGATTTTTAGTCACGCTCACGTCTGTACGTGTGTGCGTGAATTTTTAGTCACGCTCACGTCTGTACGTGTCTGCGTGAATTTTGAGTCACGCTCATGTTCTTACATGTTAGCGTGAATTTTCAGTCACGCTCATGTTCTTACGTGCCAGCGTGAATTTTGAGTCACGCTCACGTCTTGCGTGCGTGCGTGAATTTCTTGTCACCCTTTTCACGCTCACTTGTGCGTGCGTGAATTTCTTATCATTCTTTACGCTCACTTATGAGTGCGTGAATTTCCCTTCATGCTCACGCTGTGCGTGCCAACATGAACCACTTTTCATGCTCACGCTGTTTACACGCTCACTCCCACCTGCTAGACTTGGCGTGACTTTTTGGCCTTAGCTTAGACTTGTTGGCGTGACTTTCTAACCAGGGTGTTTCTACTTGTTCTATAACTTATTCATTTAATGATGGCATGATAATTCTTCTATTATATCCTTACGCCTTTTGGCATGAACTTGATAAAATCATGATATGTTAATATTGTCAATACAGATTGTTATATGGAATGCTCCTTGTGTCTTGATTGGTTTATGGATACCCAGTAAGACTGGAACTTAACCTTGAGAGTTATAGACTCGACCCCATATAATACTAATTGACTTTCATGCCTTGTTACCATTGATAATAATGGTTATCTTGATTAAAATTGATCATGCGTTCCTAGTTGGAACTAAGAGACTGGCTAGTCATCTTATTTAATGAATGAGACACGTTCATGTAATGAACTATTGTACTCGATTAGCCAATCCCGAATATTGGTATACAGGCACATGCAGGCTTCAAATTATTTATTTAGTTATCTATTTATTTATCTTACAAAAACAGCATGTGTACTTTATGGTCAAGGCATGATTACTCCGTGGTTAGATTTGATTTTGCATCACGCTATGTAAAACCTACAACCTAGTCGCACGGGTATCGTTGTAGAGTTGCGCATATCGTACCCCGTACGAAAGTACTCATTTGAATGACCATGATCTGCGGCATGGAACTTCACTCAACGTAGAGACTATTAAGTTAAATAAAATAATGATGGCATGGAGAGAATGGATTTCCGAGTTCTTACATGGCAGCCCTCTTGGGACTATTAAGTGCCCGACAGGCCGGCTGGTTCCCACAGATACTGTAAATCTGTCACACGGGCAGGGAACGGTATCTGCTTATATTATTGTACATGCTATATTAACGGCGGGCGTCCCGCTGGGACTCGTCTAATTACATGATTGGCGCAATTGATTGATTGGATAGACTAGCCTTGCTCGCACATAGTAAGAACTGAGGAATCCCTATTTGCATAATTCCATGATAACTTGGGACTCACAATAGCAAGCCGTAGTAGTTGATTGGCCGTTCAAGATGATTTGTTTGTGTACTATACCTACTCTGTTGCCTAACTGAGATGATCAGAATGTCAGGACATGACGGGCCAACTTCTGTCCTTGTTTGGTTGGGAGGTTGGTTCGAAGTGTCGTGATGTTATGTGAATCCTAGTGGGAAGTAGAGATCTATTATTATATTCTCTTACTTACTGGTTTAGTCCTTCATATCGTGCTCCCTTGTGGTACTTGCTATTAGAGGTCTAACCTCTCTGGTTTTGCATGGCCAGATTTAGAGCCGGTCCCCGAGGATCCAGCTTACTTCTACCTCCAAGATGGTCAATACTAGGGAAATGATCGCAGGAGGACTCGAGTGGGTTCCTTACTTCACCGCTCGTTTTGTTATTTACTTTATACTTGCCGTTTGGCACCGACATGTTAGTCGGATTGTCTTATACTTACTTTTGCATAATTATAACTAAGTCAGACTGCAGCTGATAACAATTGTGTACATGTTACTATACCATCTGGCTATGTTTTGTAAAGCCAGATCTCAAGAACATTTTGACTAAGCGTTTGGAACGCCTTACTGCTTTATCTTACATGTTCTCTATTTTTGCTTCTTGCTTTGAATGATTGAGACAATAGATATGAAATGACCATAGTAAGACTTTCATGTAGTATGCACCCCCTCGTCTGGTTAGACAGCATTGATCGTATTATACGGTATTCATCTACCCGTAATACGTAGCTGGCTGAGTCATTCCCCCGCTCTCCAGTATTCTGGTTCTGGGGCGTGACAAACAGGCTCTCCTGCTTCTGCTCCAAGCTTACTCTTCTGGTCAATTGGAGTAACGGCTACTTTGCATCCCAGCATCCATGTCTCCTTCAGCAGATCTAGTGCGTATTTTCTTTGTGATAGAACAATTCCCTGTTCGCCTTCACACACTTCGATACCTAGAAAGTACCTCATCGCTCCTAAATCCTTCACCTCAAACTCCTTCGCGAGTTTTGACTTCAGCTTAATGATCTCGACTTCATCATCACCTGTGATCACTATATCATCCACATATACAGCAAGTATAGTGATGTGGCCTCTTGCATGTTGGAGGAAGACCGTATGATTTGCATTTGTTTGACGGTATCCCATGCCTGTAACAGCCTTTCTGAATCTGTCAAACCAGGCTCGAGGAGATTGCTTGAGCCCGTATAGCGACTTCTTCAGTTTACACACCTTTCCTTGCGACATCCCTCCGTCTGATTCCGTCGTGTAGCACCCTGGCGGGAGCTCCATGTATACTTCTTTTTGCAGGTTCCCATGAAGAAAGGCATTCTTCACATCCAGCTGGTACAGCTTCCACCCATAGTTCGCTTCAATGGAGACCAGAGTTCTCACGGTGCTCATTTTTGCTACTGGGGCAAACGTCTCATCATAGTCTATGCCATATGACTGTGTGAATCCTTTTGCAACCAATCTCGCCTTGTACCGCTCTACTTTTCCTTCTGGCGTCTCTTTCACTGTGTACACCCATTTGCATCCCACAGCTTTCTTCCCTTTGGGTAATGGAACCAACTCCCATGTCTTATTTTTCTCCAGTGCCCCAAGTTCTTCCATCATTGCAGCTTTCCACCTTGGATCTCTCTTTGCTTCCTGCCAACACTTGGGCAACGAAGTAGAGTCTAACGATGCAATGAAGGCTCGATAATACGAAGAAATGTTAGAATAAGACAAGAAGTTGGCAATGTCATGTTCGTAATCATCAAAACGAGCAGGAGCCTTACCCGCATTGATGCGAGAAGATCTCCTTAAGGGAGCAATAGGTGGTGGAGAGATCATACCATCTGAGTCGGAGAGATCCGCATCAGAATCCGAGTGATTCAGTGCGGGGGCAACATCTTCAGGAGTTGGAGCAGGAGTAGACGAGGGACTTGGTACAGTAGGCACAGGGCACGGCATAGGCACAGTACTGGACTTCTGTTGTCTCATTTTGTAGACTTGGAGCTCATTTTCCCTTGTTTGCTGCTCCCCCTGCGTAAAATATGTATCTTCTTCTTCATTCTCTGTATCTGAGTCACTGTGCTCTCCCCCTTTCGTCCAGTTTTCTACAACCGGACACGGAACCGATCTGACGACCACATTTGGGCTTATTATCTTCCCCTCACATCTAACACCATCTGTGTTAGGTGTGTCACCAAATGCTGAACCTTCATCCGAACCGTAGTATGGTTCGAGTTCTCTGAATGTGACGTCCATGCTTACAAACATCTTCCGCTCGACTGGACTCCAACAGGCATATCCCTTCTGAGTCGCCGTGTAACCAACAAAGACACATTTAACTGCCCTAGGATCCAGTTTGCCAACGCCTGGCCTATTATCTTGGACAAAGCACACACATCCAAAAACTTTCGGTGGAACAGTATATGTAGTTGCCCCAGTAAGCATCTCCAACGGTGTCTTCCAGTCCAATACCTGAGATGGCATTCCGTTGATGAGATAAGAGGCCGTCAATATAGCCTGCCCCCATAAGTGTTTCGGGACATTCATAGCCAGCATCATCGTCCGTGCGACTTCAGCAGGTGTCTGTTCTTTCGTTCCGCCACACCATTTTGTGCCGGAGTATAAGCACATGAAGTTTGATGTAGTATTCCATGAGTGGAAAAATACTCAGCAACCCGCTTATTAGTATACTCCGTCCCATTGTCAGACCGGAAACACTTAATTTTAGCGCCATATTGTGTTGCCACCCGTCGATGAAAGTCCCGAAAGGCCTCAAGGACGTCACTTTTATTCTTCATAAGGTAGACCCATGTCACGCGGGTATAACAGTCAATAAAAGTGACGAACCATCGAAAGCCGTTAATTCCGGTTGTAGGACAAGGGCCCCATACGTCCGAATGTATCATGTCAAAAGCAGCTGAACTCCTATTCCACGAGCTCACATACGAGCTTCTTGTATGTTTTCCCAACTCACAAGCAGTACAAAATAACTTCTCTTTATTAGCCCTTTGATATAAGGACGGATACATTCGACTAATAACTTGAAAAGAGGAATGACCGACACGCTGGTGGTGGAGTAGCAAGTCGGCTTCAACACTGCGACAGGAAGCTTCTTGTGGTGCGTCTGCTACCAAGGATGCCAATGCGTTGTCCAGTCCAGTCCTGTCTAAATACCACAGCCCCTTATGCCATGTGCCAGTCCCAAGTCGTCGTCCTGTCCCTTTCTCCTGAAAAGTCACCGTAGGAATGTCAAAGGAAACAGTACAGTTAAGATCAAGTATAATGGCACTAATTGATAGAAGGTTGACGGGAAAAGACGGAACATGTAAGACATTGGTTAGAGTGATGGAAGGGGTGCATGCGACAGTGCCTTTACCCATTACAGGGCTAGATATACCATCAGCGGTCTGAATACTCTCCGGCAATGGTAGGTGAGTATAGTCCTGAAACGCACCACGGGATCCCGTGACATGACGAGATGCCCCAGAGTCCATAATCCATCCCGGCTGATGGACAGATGCAAGAGCACGTGCAGAATTACCGGTGCTGGTTTGGGCAAAGCAAGTGATGTGATCTTCCGAGGTAGAAGACGCCCCAGGACTGTTGGCCGAACCCAGCTTTGTGCCTCGCAACTTCTCAAGGAACTCCCGCTCAAGCGGGGTTATTTCAGCCAGTTGATTCTCTCCCCTTACCTCCGCCAGATTTGCTTTGTGTCCGCCCCTTCTACCAGCATATCTAGGGCTGCAAATGAGCCAAGCCGTTTGCGAGCTGCTCGAAGCTCGGCTCGATAAAAGCTCGTTTGAGCTCGGTTCGTTTAGTAAACAAGCCGAGCTCAAGCTTCGTTTTCGAGCTCGTTTAATAAATGAGCCAAGCTCAAGCTTAGAAGTACTCGGCTCGTTCGAGCTCGCAAGCTGACTCGTTTATGAGCTTGCGAGCTGACTCGTTTAGAAGCTCGTTTAGGAGCTTGTTTAGAAGCTCGTTTGTTTGTTGAATTCTAATTTTATGTATGTTTGTATAATGATATGGTTGTGTGCTTTATATATTTATATGTCCTTAATAATTGATATGAAGGAACTTTTTTAATTAAATTTTTATAAATAAATTGTTAAATTACAGGTACTTGAATTCAAGCGTAACTAGGTTGAAATCGAGCTCATTAAGCTTGAAATAAAGGTGAACAAGCTTGAAATCAAGCTTAATGAGCTTGATATGAGCTTATCGAGCTTGTTTATCAAGCTTGAATCAAGCTTGCTTATCAAGCCAAGCTCGAGCTCAAACCAAGCCAAGCTCAAGCTTAATATAAACAAGCTCAAGCCAAGCTCAAGCTCTAAAATAAAAAATTTATCAAGCTTGAGCTCGAGCTCGAACTCGATTAATTCTAGTCAAGCCAAGCTCAAGCTTACAAAAGCTTGGCTCGGCTTGGCTCGTTTGCAGCCCTAAGCATATCCTCCTCTACTACCACGTCGGCCTCCACGACCCCGTCATCGATCATTAGACTGATTGCGCAAGGGTTTTGGACAAAATCGGATGTAATGTCCGGAGTCACCACAATTGTGGCAAACACCACCCACAGATGGAGGTTGATTGAAGGCAGCAAGGGCAGACTTTTCAACCGCGGCTTGCTCCCCCTGGTAGGAGCCCTTGTTGGGCATCAACTTCAGTCGAGCTTCTTCCTGTGTCATGACGGCTATAGCCTCTTCCAAGGTCGGAAGCGTGGGTTGGGATAGGAGGATATTCTGTCTCTGCTCAAATACAGGGTGTAGTCCCGTCAGGAATTTCATCATACGCTGCCGCGAAATATAAGCCAGGAACGTCTGAAAGTACTTCGCGAATGCCGGTTCGACTTGTGCATCTTCCATCCCAAGAGGATCATAATGATCCAGATCAGACCAGTACTTCTTCAACAGGGCTGCGTACTCAGAGATGGTACGTTCATCTTGGGCCACCCTATCGAGTTCATCTTGCAGTTGAAAGACTCGCATAGGGTTGCCTGAGCCGGAGTACATATCTTTTAGAGTTCGCCATATATCAGCAGCAGCCTCCATTGCCTCGACATTGCCCGACACCTGGTCGGTTAATGAGACAGTCAACCACCCAGCCACAACGTTGTTGACAATCTCCCAAACAGCAAACTCCTTTGCGGAGTGATCGGCTGGCGCATTGGCTTGGCCAGTGACATAGCCAACCAAGCCACGTCCCTTCAGCGTCCACATCGCCTGCCGCGACCACTTCAAGTAGTTGGACGTTCCTTCCAACTTCGTCTCCAGCTTCTCCAATTTCTCCATTTTGTAAGGTGATGGATCTACATCAGTATGGATCACACGTGGGGTTGCCTCGGTTAATCTTTTTGATAAGATATCATCAACCAAGGCCTTCATCTCTTCGGCCGTCAGTTTGCCACTGATCGAATCCATGGCTTCTTCAACTGTGAACCCTATTCGTCGTCTTCGGCGTCGGAGTCGACAACTTTCCCAACTTCGTCGTTCTCTTCGTCTTCGTCGTCTTCTTCGACGTCACAGACTTTACGAATGCGCTACTAACGTGGCCAGCACCGGCGCGCGCATGTAAAGTGAACACGTCAGGTCACCAGAGAAGACATGATCAGTCTCTGTAGAGATCCCGATGTGAAGAAGGAATAACAAATAAAGCATTTGTTAGTTCCAAACGGCGTAAGCGAGGATCAGAGTTGGTGCAAATAAAGTATTTGGCAGCCGTCTGTCTTCGAAATACGCCGTTTTTTTCCAGAAAAAAAAGGGAGTACGGCTAGGGTTTGTAGTAGATGGAAAGGCTAGGGTTAGACATGGTGGTGGCTAGGGTTAGGGTTTGGGAACCGGGGGGGGGGGGGGTGCCGGTGGTCGGGGGGGCTGCTGGTGGTCGGGGGTGTGGGGGGGCTGCTGCGTCGGGGGGGTCGGGGAGCTGCTGCGTCGGGGGGGGGGGGGGGGGGGGTCGGGGTCTGCTGCGTCGGGGGGGGGGGGGGGGGGGGGGGGGTGGGGGGGCTGCTGCGTCGGGGGGGTCGGGGGGTCGGCGAGGGTGGTGGAGGTCGGTAAGGGGTCGGGAGGGGTCGGGGGGGGGTCGGGGTGTCGGCGAGGGGGGGGGGGGCGGCAAAATTTTTTTTTTTTTTTTTGTGGAGAGAGAGAGAGAGAGAGAGAGTTATGGCTCTGATACCATGTAGAAAATAATGATTGGATGATTTTATTGATGGACTACTTCACTACTTATAGGGAGTCTAGCTCCTCTACATACTACATATTCCGAAGTGGGACTAAAAGTCCCTTATTGATTCTCAACAGGAAGTAACTTATAGACCAACTTGGGAGAGTCCAAATATCATCATCACCACAAAAGACCTTTTCCAACGAAGGAAGTATAGACTATGGAACACCATTAAATTCGTGATAGCTTCAAAGAAGCATTCAGTTGCAAAATATTTTGAACTATGGGACATTTGATAACTTTGGAAGAAGAAGAATTTTGAAGGAATTCCTTTATCTTGGCCTCTTGTGCAAATAATTTTATGTTTTCTTCTTTGACAGAGTGACAAATTAAGTATCAAGCAAATAGGAATTCTAGAGTTTTCATTATTTTCAAATGATGCAATAGATAGGAGTGTTGTTTCCTATGTGATTGCAGGCAAGGGAGATGGAGGAGAAGAAGAATGGTGGATAAACCTACTTTTCTAGCGAAAACCAACAACGCATCTTATTTATAATAGTTGACGGAGTACAGTTTATTTTAAATACTTACCAAGTGCAACCAAAATGAATTGTAATCACCCTAAATGCTAAATGTGGACTCAAACAAATGTCATCGACTTTTGAGTCCTGGCCAGTACCGGATTTGTTGCACCAGTCAATTGCACACGAGACTAGTCGTTGAACCAGATTTACTATTCCCAGTCTTTGTCAATCTTCTTTCTTTCAGATTTAGTGTATATGACAACTAAGGGTCAGTCGACTCAGTTCGGGTTACAGTTTGGGGGTGAGTGTTTGCTCGCGTATTTTCGAAACGCTTGTTGTGTTAGCCAAATGAATGGGAGTTTGAGGCGCCAAATTAATGAGAGCATATGGGATGGACATGAAGGGCTAGCCAAATGACTACTCCACTACTTTTGAGCTCCAAATGGAGCTCAAACAAAACTAACTATAATCCAATCGGCCCCAAGTGTGTTTATGTAGACAAAAGCATATACGATGAAAGTCAAATATCTATCAAGAAATGGCTGTGCAAAGACAGAGCAATATAAGATAATCAATGACAGGAAATACAAAGAGAATAATGGAATAGATAACAAGCTAAGCTACATAACAATATGTCCAAAATTGGGTCCGGCTAAACGCACCCCAGGACCTGCTAAGAACACCCCATTTCAAAAAAAAAAAAAAAAAAAATTTCCTATTCTACCCTTGCTGCTGCTGAGCACACCCCAATACTTCCCTCCCCTTCCCTTCCCCCCTCCGCCGACCCTCCTCCTCCTCCAACCCGCCGCCCCCCCCCCCCCCCCCCCCCCCCGCGGACCCGCCTCCGCCGACTCCCCCCCCCCCCCCCCCTGGACCCGCCTCCTCCTCCTCCTCCTCCTCCTCCTCCCCCTCCCCCCGCTTTCCGATCCCCCCTCCGCCGACCATAAACTGTTGTTAAACAAAAAAAAATTAGAAAAAAATTTGGGTGTATTCACGGGTAGGTTCGACCCTGGTTTGTCGAACTCACAGAGCAATGTTCGACCCACGACAGTCGAACTATAGTGTGTACGTTCGACCAGAATATGTCGAACAGAAGATGGCATGTTCGATTAGAATATGTTCGACCAGTGTTTGTCGAACACAAGAAGACACGTTCGACCAGTATTTGTCGAACAGAAGAAGACATGTTCGACCAATACTTGTCGAACAGACCATTGTCCGTTCGACAAGTATTTGTCGTGCTTGTCGCATAATTTTTTTTTTTTTATGGGGTGTTCTTAGAAAGCCTTGGGGGTATATTGGTCTTTTCACATAACATTTAAGTTATGTGGGGTGTCCTTAGCAAGTCATGGGGTGTGTATAGCCGGCCCCTCCAAAATTTCAGGTGGTGAAGTATTTATATAGCTTCATCATCAATCAGGCTTTCCCACCATCTAAATCATTCATGTTAAATTACAACCTATTAAACCCCCTCAATATTAAATAAATAACAGCAAGCCATACTTAACCAGATCCAAAACCAATATTAGGACACATGTTGAACAAAAATAAGCAGTGACCCAAATAATAATTTCAGCAAACATAAATAATTATAATAGTAATAATTACATAAAAATCTCATCAACCAGAATCAATTCAACAAGCACACCTCAAAAATATAATTTCAGGTTAGACCAACAAAGGACCCAGATGATCAAACAAAGAAAAAGATGCAATTTTTGGCATGCCAACAACACATCTACCACCTCCAAATCAAAAACCCACATCCCAAAAACCCATAAAATCACAGAATTGCATGCCCAAAAGGAAGAAAAAAAATTATGTTCAAATACACACTAAGAAGGATGACCCAGGTGATCAAAGACAGAAAGATCTAATATTTTACTTGCCAGTAACCCACCTACCACCTCCATATCAAAAACCCAGATCCCAAAACCCCCTAAAATAGTTCCCATGAATCAAAAAATACATAAATAAACCAACAAAGTTCCCAGCTCAATAACAAACAAACAAAAGTCCATTTTTGCTGAGAAAAAATGAAATAAAAAAAATGACCCAGATGATCAAAAAAGTAAAGATCAAATCTTTACACGAGAATAACTCATCTACCACCTCCATATCAAGCACCAACATCCCAAAACCAAAAAATTTTTAAGAAAAATAGAAATTATATATAAGAAAGACAGTTCACAGCTGTAAAAGAAAAAAAACTACTACTAACCTGGAGAAATCAAAAGCATAATCACCAATCAACCAAAGAATTAATTATGAAGAGAAGCAATGGTCTTCTTCTTCTTCTTCTGTAGCGTAGATGAAAGCCTCCAAAGAAGAATATGAGAATGGAGCTCCTAAGTGAAATGACCTGTTCCAAACAAGAAGAAGAAGAGAAGGGAGGAAGAGTCGTGAGGGGTGGGGCCCACCGGACCAGACAGAGAAGCTGCCATTCCTGTGTCCGCTACGCACATGAATGGTGTGGGTCCCGCCAAAAAAGACAGCTAGCCTTTGTTCTTGAATTATTGAAATTAAAATAGAGAAGGAAAAAAAAATTGCTACGTATATGACTTGGTAGTTGCTAGTTTGAACATACGGTTATATTTGACGAGAAGAAAAGGAAGAAAAAAAAAAAAATTCGGTCACCAACCACAAGCAAGAAATTGCATAATAGGTGACAATTGGCCAAAAACTGTTTGTAAAGATTTTAAGCTACAAATTACTGGCTGGAAAAAGTCAATTTAAACTGTTAACTCTGTAATAAAAAAAAAAATAGTTTGTATTGAATTTTAATTTGTCTTCAAGCTAGATAAAGATGTAACTGAAAGACTTTTGGTTTGAATTGACAAGAGCTAGAGAATAATGTTTGAATATATATATATTTTTTTTTTCTCACTCTCTCTCACCAAATAAGTTATTAGGTTTAGATGCTAAATCATAATAAGTTATTAGGGTTAGATGCTACTACAGAAACTCAAATAGGAACTCAAAATAGTTACTTGCAATATGATTATAATAAGTGAACTTATTTTTCTATTTAAGTCTTTGTGTTTTTTTTTTATGCCATTAAAAAAATCAATGAATGAGATTTATTTAATCCAGCAGTAATATACGACAACAAAAAGCTATAGTAATTTAAAATTTCTTATACCAATAGAGCAATGTTATGCCTACAACCCCCTTGCAACCAAGGGATTACAACCGGCCACGTGGTCGACCTCTATTGGAGGTGGGAGGGGAGAGGTGAGGCCGGGTGTGACCATTGTTATCATGGGAGAGAGTGGGTTGTAGGAAAATTGTAAAGGGTTGGTAGTAAACTTAGCATTATTGATATAAATAAGAGGTGGTCTAGTAAAAATAGTAGTAAGAGGAGAAGAGTGGGACATGGATTCGTATTACAATTCCCAGACAATAATAAAATGGAAAAGTATTTGATATACTAGTTGTCCCACGACAGGAGACGATCATTAGTGACTGACCTTATCTCAATTTTGTAAAATTCTTAGATTCAAAGATTATTTTTCTCACTTCTATTTTAGCATCGAATTTTTTCCTCATTGATCACATAATGTACAACAATCGAAGTCTTTGCTCCACAAATTATAGTTGACTATTTTAGGGGTTATATATAGAAGAAATCATTTTTTATGTATAAAATCTCAAAGTCATGAGAATTAATTTGTACTTTAATACCTTTAGATATCCTTTTGTTACCCTGTTTGGTAAACCGTAAGTGTGAGAAAACTTGGATTTGAACTTTCAAGAATGAAAGAATGATAGGAGTACATCCACTTTCTTGTTCCCTAATAGGGGACAAATGTATTTGGTTGTAATAGAAAAGTGAAAAATAGAAAATAAAAATTAGACAAATGTGTTTGGTTGGAATAGAAAGTGAAAAGGGGGAAGTAGAAGAGTATTTTATAATAATAGTAAATTTTGATTAATTTACATAACTTTTTAATAAATTAAATAATTATTTTTGATAAATTAAGATAATTAATTACTAACTAATTAAAAAATTATCAACTCAAATTTAATTAATAACTAGTTAAGTATTTATAATGATATTTTTTACTTAATCTAATAATAATTATACTTAATCTAATGAAGATTTATGAAATGCCCAAAAACTAAAAAAGTTTTATGTAAAACCCACCGCTAAAAAAACTTTCATCGCGTGCCCAGAATTAGAGAAACTTATCCAAAGCGGGTTCCAAATGACCCTTTTGTCCTTCCTTTTAATTTATTGGAAACACCCACAAAACTGCTCTTAAAAAAACGTTTCAATACTCCATCTTCTTCCATACGCTGCTCACTTTCGAATCTAGGTTTTCTCCTCAAAAATCTTCAAAAACTCGTCGAAAAATTTCGGAAAGACCGGGACGAACGACAAAAGTGCTAAAACGGAGGTCCAAACATCATTTTTTTGCGAATCTAAAATTTCGGAAGGCCGTCTAACCATAAAACTGTTACTTTCAGTCTCCTCGACGATACGCTCATTTTGCGACAAACGGGACCTCGTTTCGACCTCCCAGTCAAAAGTTATGGCCCTCCAAAGTTTCAGCTAACCATAAAATGCAGGAGAATGACATTCTCCGTCTTAATTTACACGGAGAATGACCATTCTCCGTCTTAATTAGGACGGAGAATGACATTCTCCGTCTTAATTTACACGGAGAATGGTCATTCCAGTGTTAAAACGCAGGAGAATGACCATTCTCCGTGTTAGAAACACGGAGAATGCCATTCTCCGTGTTAGAAACACGGAGAATGCCATTCTCCGTGTTAAATGAAACGGAGAATGTCATTCTCCGTGTTAAATAAAACGGAGAATGGCATTCTCCGTCCTAATTAAGACGGAGAATGGCCATTCTCCGTGCTAAATTAAACGGAGAATGACCATTCTCCGTCTTAATTAGGACGGAGAATGCCATTCTCCGTGTAATTTATCACGGAGAATGGTCATTCTACTGTTAAAACGCAGGAGAATGACCATTCTCCGTGTTAGAAACACGGAGAATGCCATTCTCCGTGTTAATTAGGACGGAGAATGCCATTCTCCGTCTTAAATAAAACGGAGAATGCCATTCTCCGTCCTAATTAAGACGGAGAATGACATTCTCGGTCCTAATTAAGACGGAAACGGAGAATGTCATTCTCCGTGTTAATTAGGACGGAGAATGGCATTCTCCGTCTTAAATAAAACGGAGAATGCCATTCTCCGTCTTAAATAAAACGGAGAATGGCATTCTCCGTCCTAATTAAGACGGTGAATGCCATTCTCCGTCCTAATTAAGACGGAGAATGGTCATTTCCAGTGTTAAAACGTGTAATTTAGTTTTTTCAGGAATAAAGAGTTTCGTTCTTCTTTCAAAACGATGATAATTCTTATGGAAAAGAAGAAGAAAGACCTTCTCTCCACAATTGAAGATCTGAGTTCAAATGTCTCCACGATGAAGATGATGATGATGGTGATGATGATGACGAGCGATGATCTGAGTTCGACTGAAGAAAAATACACCGAACTACGAACGATCTTTGCGATCTCTGCTGAATATGAGAGCAATGGAATTCAGATTTTCCGTGAAGAAGAAGAAGACGAAAATCGCAATCCAGATCTGAGTTTTTTGAATTCAAATACATATAGATGACCAATTCGCGCGGAAGGGTAGTTTCGGTATTATAAAAATAGCAGTTTCTAGCGGGTGGCATCTAAAAGGGAATCTTGGAATATTTAACGTGAAAATACTTAATTCTGGATATTTCATAAAACTTATCCAGCGGGTGGGCATTTCATAAAAGCCCACCCCGAAATTGGGTTTCTCAGCAATTTCCAGTTTTAACAAATAGCAGTTAATCTAATAATAATAATAATAATTTTACTTAATCTTGTAACAATTTTTATTATTACTTAATCTCACTTTCTTTCTTTTTTTCTTCTTTTTTTTACAAGTCATCTCTCTCTCTCTCTCTCTCTCTTCTAATGGAGCCGGAGCTATACCGGTGAAGAGGAGAGCCAACGTCAGCTGGGAGGCCGATCTAGCCAAGGTAGATCGGCTCCGGCCGTGGTGTGGCGCATCCGACGACGTGGTCGTCCACGAGACAGTGACGACATCGTGGTTGTTCGCAAGCCAAGACGACGTCGTGCCGATAGCCCAATGTATAAATAATTTTTCATAATAAAAGAAGACCATCCATTCCCTCCCACATCCTACTGGGGAGGGAGGAAGTGGAAACGAACTTTTGAAGGGGGACAAGGGGAGTGCCATGCATTAATTGTTTCCAATACCAATCCACTTCACTCCCTCCACCAAACATAGGGATTTAGTCATTTTGGCCAACTTCCTAAAAAAAAAATTCGGAATCCATATCCAATTCCATTTTACCAAACAGACCTAAAACATCAAATTAACAATTTGATGTCATAAACTTTCATATTGACACTTAAATACCCTCAACTTTAATCACTTTGCAAATTTCTATCCTTTGCCATAAAAATAATAATTTAAAAAGACCACCCAAAATTAATAATTTAAAAGACCACACATTCGCCTAACCTCTATTTTATTTCTCGTGCTTAATCTTTAGGCCTTAACTTGCTACTTTTTACAATATATTTATTTACCTCAGTAGTTCCAATAGTTTCACTCGGTTTCAGTGTTCTTGTTGATCATTAGAAAAACATTCATAATTTTCTAGAGGACATTACATTTGAATAATTAAACAAAAAATGGAAAATTAATATGGGAATACCACATAAATACATTTCTTCTTCCCTGGCCCTGGCATCTGGAGACCATGTTCACACAATTTTCAGTGTAATCTTTTGAATAACACAAATACAAATCTCTAACATTGTTTTAGCAATTGTTTCTTAAATTTGTAAACCCCAGAAGTAGCAGTGATATTGTACAACAGACGAGCTCGATATGGTTTAATCTCTCATATTACTCCATATTAGTGACTGTACAATAACATCGTCAGGTGTATGACAATGATATTCAAGCCTAAGCTGTCTGGTGGATTTTACAGAAGCTGAACTGCTGCAATTGCAGGGATCTTCTCCCGGAGCTTCTGTGTCAGCGCCACTCGAACCGTCATGACCCCTGCTGCTGGACCCGAAAGTCTCACTTTCACAATAGGCTCCTCGATGCTGACAAACTCAAGCTCACCACCGCCAGTACCCACAAGGTACGGTCTTATCTCATCAAGTACCTGAAATAGGATACACACAATTATACAAAAGAAGCTATTGAAAACTCACTGTCCAAAACAGTAATGGAGAATAAGCGAAAGAACCAGGCAATTGGTTGTTAGTTCATTGCAGAAACAAATAGAAGACAGTTCGTCGCAAAAGGTCATGGGGATCAATTTTGATTTTTTGAGTCCATAAGAGAAGCCTGAGTTTTGAAGGACAAAGTAATTTACGATATAGCTGTCTACCTATTCTCAATTTCAGACAAATTATGGGCCAATCTCCCAGGGAGAGTTTAAAGTGGAGGAAAGGAACTCTCTTTCACCTGGCACAACAAGTAGTAGCATCATCTTGAAAGTTGAAACTCCTCTTAATATGAGAAAACCAGTTTCCAATTTCCTTGCAATGGTTCAACCAGGCCTGATGACACCCTTGTTCTATTTTATCAAAGATGCTTGAAAATATCTAATTTGGAGGGGGGGGGGGGGGGGGGGAGGGGGGGGGGGGGGGGGGGGGGGGAATGAGTATCTTCAATGACAACTGTAAAAAAGAAAAAAGAAAAAAGAAAAACCTAACTGTAACCAAAACTTGCTTGCGATACTTAATTATTACTCTAGTTATCATTCTGAAGACAAAGGTCCACACTATGGGGATTTCAGGTTTATGGATGTATATACTACATACAACAAAGATATATATATATATATATATATATATATATATATATATATATAATCGCCGAACAGGATTATCCATACTGTTTATAAGCTTCACCCCTTTACCTCTTCACAGACAGACATTATTTGACTTTTTTCTCCCCCTTGCGGTAATTGCCACAAATCTACCCCTCATTTGAAGCCCAATGCCCAGTATGGTTTTGCATTTCAGCTTTTTATGCACAAATAAATGTCATATGAGGTTTACTGAAACCTGTTAAATTCCAACGTTGTTTTTTTAATTTACCATAAGAAGATTTTGATCCCAATGCAGAAACTCCAGATTGGTGCTCTTGTGATCACGTTCACTGGATTATGCAGGATGTGGCTTTAATGGAATGTTTGGACAAAATGCAGCACAACAATTTACAACCTCTAGACACTGACCAAATGCTAAAGAGCTCTTGAGAAGCTCAAATCACAGTGCAAAACCAAACTGGGGCCGCAGGACTTCAACTCATGTTGGATTTTTCTATGGCCTTTGATAATGTTCACTGGACTTTTCTTTAAATGCTTCTCAAAGGCGGGAGCTTTGGGCAAAGACGAATTGGAATTCTTTTTTTTTTTTCCTGAGGAATTTAATCGGTTGTCAATTCAAATGAAAGAGAGAGAGGGCATTGAAGGTGAATTTTTATCACCTTTCCTTCTCTTCCATTAGCTGTAAATTGCAAAGATCCATATTCCATATGTAAATATAAAGGAAACCTACTTGATGAAACAATTATGATACCTACTAGTTCACTTCCTTAGACTTTAGAAAACATTTTTGACAAAAAACAACATGCTTAACAAGGTGTTTAGCTCGAGAAAAAAAAAGGAGAAACATGTGAGCAGTTATCTCAAATTATTTGAATGATAATTAACCTTAAAAGATCACCTTTTCAATATTTTCTTTATTCAATTCAAGGCCTGTCTCCTCATCAGCAACAGGTTCAACTGCAACTATTTCTGGAATTTTTTCCATCAAACGACTCTGAATGCCCATCTTCATCGTCATCACAGAACTTGGACAAGACCCACATGCTCCTTGTAGTTTCAATCTTACAACATTCCCATCAATCTCGTGCAATGCCACATTTCCTCCATCTGCAATAAGGTATGGCCGTACTTCATCCAGAACAGACTCAACGTTTTCTGGAGTTAGTGGCAACTCTACCACAGGATCTGGAGTAACCATAGGATCTGGAGTAGCGATGGCTTTAATAGCTGGCAAGATCATAAAGAAAACAAAAGTTAAAAGAACAATATCGTGCAAGCCTTTCAGGAAAAACAGTATGCTGCTTGAACTCTCTGTGTATAAAATTACTAGCATAGTTTCTTAGTTTATTGAAACTTGGAGTAACAAAATAACCATGTAGCTTGTGTATGCTAAGATGGAACTACATTTAACACAACAGAAACATCATATAACTTGCTCATAGAATCACCTTTGCAACTAGTGGCGATCCTGGCAGACACAAATTTTCAAGTGGAAGCGGGAACAACAACAACATAGCCTTTACCAATTTTATGGGCCGGCTGATTGAATCCTTTTCTTCCACAGCTCCGTTAAGGGCCATGTCCACCGAAACATTAACGAAAAACATATCCTTCTTTAAAACCTCAATTCGTGTTAGTTTAGGCCTAACACTAAACCTAGCATCTCCTTTAACTTGTATCTTATCACTCCTACTTATTGGAGCATATGTTGGTCTATGTAGGGGTGAGCAAAAAACGGTTTTGGGCCGAAAACCGACCCGAAATAACAGTTCGGGTCGGTTTTCAATCAAACGGGTTGGCTGTCGGTTTTTCATACACATATATTTGGTTTTTCGGTTCGGGTCGCGGGTTTGGAATTCGGTTCCCGACCCGAACCGAAAACCGAACTTACAGGTATAATTACATTTTTACCCCCACTTTATATATATAGAAAGAAAAAAAAATCTAGCCCTAAACTTTCTCTCCTCTCATTTCTTTTCTGGAGGCGCCGCCCTTTGTTCTCTCTTTCAGATCAGAGAAGAAGAGCTCTCTCTTTCGGCCACATCGAGCACAACAGAGGCTTAGAGAAGAAACCCTTTTCTCTCCTCTTAATCAATTTCTTTCGGCTACACCGTGAGCACGTCGAGGTTGTGACGACGGAGCTTGTAGTCGACGTTCCATCCGTCTGAGAAGAAATCGAAATGGCGGTCTTCGTCGAGACTTGGATGAGCCGGGGGTGGTCTTCGTTAAGACTTGGATTCAACACCAAGTCTACCACCACAGACCCTCCACACTTGAAGCGGAGCCCAGACGTTACCGTCATCAAGTCCTTCACCATATGTCGTGCCTCCCCTCTCAAGCTAACCAGCCTCCTCAACATCAGAAACCAAATGGGAAGATATCCAGAGTGAGCATATAGAGCCCCTTATGGAGTGCATTTTTTGCTAATATATGCAGTCTTAGTAAATGGAAAGACATCTAAATAGTGGCATATCCTTGCATTAATTCTCAAATTTAGATTACATTATAGCTTGTAATACTGACTAAATCCTTTCTTCTTAATAGATTTTGCAACCCATTGTTGCGGTGATTGTAGAGTAACCGAACAATTTGATGGTAGCACAGCACTTCATGGCGATCAGTTTTCGATTGCCCACCGCTAACAATTGTGTGGAGAACTTTGATGTGGTTTTTGACATTAATTGTGTTGTTCTTTAGTTCGTGTTCTTTTTCTGAATCGTTTTGTGGTTTGTTGACATCAATTGTGCTGTTCAACAGGTTAGTAATGATTTAATCTTTCTGAATCGTTACGAGTTTTCATCAATTGTGCTGTTAATTAGTTCTTTTTTACTTTTTTTTTTAATTTGTGCAGAGAATTGTATTTCTTTCATTTCGTCTCTATGTAACTTGAACTAATGGAACCGAACCGACCGAAAACCGAATTGTTTTAATCGGTTCGGTTTGGTTCCGGGTTTTTTTAATACGGTTCGGTTTTTATAAATATCGGTTTTCAGTTTTGTCGGTTTTGATAATATCGGTTCGGTTTGAACCGAACCGATGCTTACCCCTAGGTCTATGTTGCACATGTCCAAACCACCTAAAACGAATTCTCTCATCTTGTTTCCAATTTGTGTCACCTCTAACTTACCTCGAATATGCTCACTTCTTCTTTTTCAACCATTTCAACTATGTATCTCGAATATGCTCACTCCTCCATTTCAACCATCCTATTCATGACATCCTTCTTAATCTCTCTGCCATGATGAATCATTCATTCTACATATCGAAAACTATGACTTCTATGTATCTCTTCTCCATTTATATGCACTCCCTCTCGTTTCTCCTTGCCTTTTGGTAGAAGTTGCATTTCTCATACTATATTTTTGTCCTACTAATTTTAAACCCCTTAGATTCCAAAGTTTATCTCCATGTCTTTATTTTAGCATCTAAACTTTTCTCTACTCTCATCGATCAACACAATATCATCAACAAACATTATACATCATAGAACCTCATCCTTGATATGCCTAATAATCTCATACATAGCTAGTGTAAAATGCTCCTAGATATGCCTAATAATCTCATCCATAACTAGTAAAAAAAAAGGTATGGATTTAATGTTGATCCTTGATGTAAGCCAACCATAACATGAGTATAAACACATTAACTTGATATGTAAAGGGACATCATATAGAATTTATAATGTAAAAAATGAGTACAAGCCAATCATAACATGGCTAATAAGTATTGAACTCAAAACCTTTTGATTATAACCTCACAAATTTGTCAAACGGGTCACTATTTTGTTTGTGAACTTGTAAAATAGATAAAGGAAATAATAGAACAAACAAAGATCATATAGAAGGAAACCAAGAAGGGGAGCAGGCGTCCACCCTCAGCCTATGGTGGGTCTGTCACTGTTTGCAAACACAAGGAAGCAAGATATTGGTCAAAACTGTTTAAAAAAATGTGACCACAAAGGCAGGTAATTTATGAGGCCTATGCCTATTTAATCTTAAAAGTCGCATAGTACAACTCCTTTTCTTAAATTAATGTAGCCAAAACATTAGATCCTTGGCACATGGATCTTTTGTTTCATAAATAATTGCTTCCCATCAAAAGCACTTAAGTTGTATATGTTGTCTTCCCATAATCCCTCAGATCACTACAGGTGCTCATCTCGCACGCACTGTGATCCCATGAACCATTCCCAGAACTCATAGGTGCTCACTTAACAAAGAGCTCCAAAACAAAAACCCCACGAAGTGTTGATGGATCTTACAAATACCATATAACATGTCTTTCTAAGAGGTGATTCTTATATCCTGTTCAAGTAAAATTTGGACAACAAAGACAGTATCAATACTGAAAAGTATGTACTTAATAGGAAGCCTGACTTTGCAGAAAAAACTAATGTTACCAAATAGCTTATGAACTCTATCTAGTGCAAAGGATCTAAACAAATTAGTAGGCTTTCGCCTACGCAAGCTACAATAAAAATAGGTAACATAGAACTGGGTAGCACATAGACTCCAAAAACCGCACCGTGCCACATCATATTGGATATGTATTATACACGTCACATACACTCCAACATATACTAGGAAAAACCAAATTATGTGCCCCATCCCTATTGCTGTGTTGTATTCATGTCCGTGCAACACAGAGTGGAAAATAATCCAAAACCCCTCCCTTCTACAATTCATGCCTTGACTTATACATTATAAAACATCGTGTGATTGTCAATTGCATTTTTGAGAACACCAATTTCCCCACCACCATCCATACACGATCAATATATACCACTGTATAAGCTACAAACACCTTAGGGCCCGATAGCCAACTAGATTGGGAAACATTGGTAAGGTTTTAGTCAATAAGGTTCGGGGAAATTGGAGATGGCATTGATTGAGGATAAGATAATCGAAAAGCAATTAAGATAGTTCAGAAATGTGCAACAGATGCACCAGTTAGGAGGAGAGAAAGTATATTAGCTAGAGAGCTACTAGGTCTAGGTGAAAGCCTAATGAGAACTTGGATTATGATGGGGAAAAGGATATAGCTTTCCTCCATGTAGCAGAGTCCAAATATTCTGACAAGTGCTTTGTTGTTGTGTTGGTCCCGGGAAACATCATCTGTGTTTCCCAATCACCATCCAGCAATGTTGTTAAACTCGCGCGATAGATCGTGGGATCGTACGATCCTACGCGTTTTATACGGAGCTTCGAGGCAGATTGGTGGCCGGCGCGGCGAGGAAACGCGTGGGATCTTACGATCTGTGTTACGATCCCACGAGTTTGTGACTTATGATTCATGTATGACATATTTATATTAAGGTTATTTTGGTTTTTAAGGTTACTTTTTCTTATTTATGTTATATAAATAATATATAATATATATTAAATATAATTTTGTCTTTCTGGTGGGATCTTACGATCCGTGTTACGATCCCACGAGTTACGATCGTTCACCCTTCGAACGATCCTTGGTAGTATCTCGAGTTTGACAACCTTGCCATCCAGTTCCATCGACATCCAATATTACCAAGACCATATAAACCATAGAGTCCCATCCTGCCATCCTCTCGGCAACATTAATCAAACGAGCTAGGAAGCAGGGACAAAATTGGTTCCGTGTTGCCTCATGTCCAACACATTGGACATGACACACTAAAATAAACTAAGACATGCCAAAATGTGTTCATTCCATGTCAGTGTCTATTGTGTCGTGACTCGTGATAATAGCCAACGATACATATCCTCGCTCTCCGACCACCTCCTCTATCTTCCAAACCCTGATTCCGATCAAAACCCTAGCTATCAAGAACCAGCTCCACCCCCAAAACCTAATTTACCATAAAATAGTCACATCAACAATCCAATCCAATCCCAACCCATCACCTCATTCATCTTAAATAAGAAATTCAATGAAGTTCAACCTAAAAATATCTGAAATTTCTTCCGGCACAAGATCCAAGGTCGCAACTTTGACTCCAAAACCCTAGCATGTTAAGGATTAGCTCCATTTCAATGCCTAATCCATCCTCCAAACGCATGCACAATCCAATCCAATCCCCGATCCATCACCTCAAATTAGAAATTCAAAAGAAATTTTATGTAAAAATCTAAACTTTCTTCACCAACATGATCCAAGATCCCAACTTTCGATTCCCAAACAACAAGAGCACTCGCGAAGAGCCGATAACATTCGTGTAACAAACAAAAGCAAAGAGTACAAATAGTCAGAATCAAACTATAGCACATAGAAGTCAAGAACGCACACACCTTGCATGTTAAGGAGCAGCTCTACCCCCAAAACAAAATACATCCCCAAATCGGTCCCACGCACAATCATCGAATTCAACCCCAATCCATCACCTCAAATAAAGAAATTCAATAAATTTTATGTAAAAATCTAAACATTATTATTCCATCACAGAGTCCAAGATCCCAACTTTTGTTCCGAACAACAAGATCATACAAATAGCGCATAAACTTCAATAATAACAAATTCAAAAGGGCCCACCTTTCTTCCGAAGAGGGGAAGGAGAGGAAAACCTAGCCGCCGAGAACCCCCACGGTTTGATAGGGATTCGAGGTCTCCGGAATCCCCAATTCTGATTTTTTGCATAGGCAAAAATTGACTGTGAGGAAGGGAATATAGAAAATTTTGTGCAACTATAAAGACTAAAAAGGGGGTTATATGAAAAAAAGGACGGACCTTGAAGGAGAAGGGGAAGGAAGTGGAAGCTTCTAGAAGCTGATGGCCACTGCAACAGGAGGGATTTACCACTGCAGAATTCATGTCCTCTCTCTCTCTCTCTCTCTTCTCTCTCTTCTCTCTCTCTATAGACGGTTGTTCACGAAGGGGAAAAAAACACAGGTAGCAAATTTCTTTAGGTCTCTCTCCAATATAATATATCATGCTATTTTGCCAACTCTTTATAAAATATTACCAGTAAATGCACGTACAAAACATGTATAATACGTATAATAATAAGAATAGTATTTAACTATTGTCAAGTATTTATTTTAATTCATATACTTGAGACTGGGTCAGCCCTGAGTTTATGGAGGCCCTGAACAAACTTCCAAAATATGGCCCATATAAATGGGGCCCATATATAATAATAAAAAAATCCTGAAATAAAAGTAAATAAAAAATGTTACAACCAATGATTGAACCTAGGACCTCTAGTATGCAAATATAACCTAATAACCACTACACCACAACTATTTTGTGTTAGAAGAGAATCATGTTACATATTTGTTCTATTTTAGGTACAAGATTATTAATATACGTATGTAAAAATAAATTTTTTGGGCCCCCAGATTTCTTGGGGCCCTGGGCGATCGCCCTGGGCCAGGGCCGGCCCGGACTTGAGGTGGGAGGTATTCTTCTTGTTTGATTGAATTCGATTTTCTATGTTGAATATATATAACAAATTCAAATTTTTTTCAATACTTTTTTATATAATTTATTTTGTTAAAAATAAAATGTACCATGATATAATTACGGCTTAGAAGGCTCACTTTTGAGCCGTTTTGAAGCATCATTATACAATAGAAGAGGAACATTTTCTTCTTCTTTTTTCCTATAGTAATTCAATTTTTTTTTCTTATCATTCTTACTCTTCTTCATGTTGCTTCACATCATTTATAGAATCATACCATTTGGCACTACTCAAGTTTTCTGTACTCTTTCAATTCGTGTTAACAAAATAATACTTAATTTTAACTTGATTCCCTCAACTATTTAAAAAGTTTAACTTTATATTCTAAATTTTAATATTATACCAATCACTAACTGCAACTATTGAATATTTTCAAATCAATACCCTCCTTTAGTTAAGGATTAATTTTTTCGTCCCAACAAAAAAAAAAAATACAACTTTTTTTACCAAATTATCCTTAATCAAATATAACCTAAATAAATCTAGAATTCAGACAAATAAGGCTAAACTCCGTTCCCAGCATCCCAGCGACTACCACCCTCCGGTGATGTTACAAGAAATATTCCTTCCTTTTCCAACAAAAAAAGATTACTGGCTTCCCCAAATCAACAACATCAAAATCAAGAAAGAAGAAGAGCATACCACTCTCCTCCCACCCAAGAAGAAGAAGAAGACGAAGAAGAAGAAGAAGAAAAAGAATTAAGAACAAGCCTACGAAACCAATAAGAAGACCTTTATCTCCGACTCCTCCACCGGAGAATCCTTGAACTCCAACTACCCGTCGCCGTTCTGATGGAGAAAGTTGTGGCTCTTCATCGGCCCGGGTTTCCTCATAAGCATTGTCACGCCCCAAAACCAGAATACAGGTTAGTCGGGACGGACAAGGCCAGCTACGTACACCAGAGTACTCCAGTACCCCGAGATACGGTCAAAGCTGTCAAGACATGGGGGTTACTACTACAATCCAACAGTCAATCCTAGGTCAAGCAATCCTAGGTATCTCAATCACAGGCAAATATGTAAAGTACAAGAAGTATGATCATCAGATATAAAATATTAAGGCGTCCCAAACTATATATACATGGATGATCATAAAGCTAGTAATACAAAATAGAGAACTAGCAAGAGTAATAGTCATACATGATAAGCTCTATGTTACGAACTTAGTGTTTTTGCTAGCACTTCGTCCCGTGCGGCGCACTATCTTCCTTCTCGAAGACTCGTACAAGCCTTCCCAATACGACTTAGCTAAATCGCTAAGGAAAATAAGAAGAGTGGAGCAAAGATGGGACTTGTAAGAATTTTTTTATTGCTTGGAGAATGCTTACAAGTTTTTGGTGGTGAGGAACAAATGAGGCCTCCCCCTTATTTATAATGGCTCATAGAGGTTTACATGAAAACTTCTGGAAGGAATATTCCAAGTATTATTCTTCCACCATAACTAGAATGGCATATTCCAGGATTACTCTCTAAGAAAATAAAAGAAAACTTCATGGGCAATCCAGAAGGGTCTTGGGCCATCTAGAATGATCTTGGGCCTTCCAGAGATATCTACCATTTTCTAGAGAGTTTCGCCATCTTCTAGAATGTTCTGGAAACTTCCCGCATAACCTTGGTCCGTGGAAAGGTTATGCAACTTGGCCTCGGATGGGGCACAACATTTGGGACGTTACATTCTCCCGCACCTAAGGCGTTGACTGTAGTGCCCCGCTCCTCGCGGTCCACTATGTAATACCTACGGCTTGCTGACTCAGTCTTGAACTGAGTATTTGGGAAAACCTTTGCCGGTATCGATTGATAACTGATGAAATATAATGAACCTTTCCAACTAATGGATCGGCTTCTATTGAAATGAATCCAAGAGTTTTGTTGGATGTTTTCTTTCGCTGCTTGGTTTTGATGAATGTGTTTTCGTGTTGGGTTTCGATGATTGGTTTTCATTGTTCACTTTCATCGTATTTCGTATTCATTCCGAATCTTGAGAGAAAAAGACCGAAGTATGCTAATCAAATGTTGGTGCCAATGTAGGAGGACGCATAGACCGTGCGTGATCGTGAAGTGAAGTCCCTCCTTCTCTCGAACAAGATTCATTTTGGTGAGTTGCTTCAACCGAGCAAACATTTATCTCCACACCCTAATAAAAATGATCTCTAGTCCACTCTGTTGACTTGTCCCTCTGATCATCGATACCAATAACAAAAAATAAGAGAAGATAAATGAATTGATTCGAATGCTTGATCATGTACTGCTAACATCTGTTTCAAATGAATGATCATATACTATATTGCTAGTATGCTATAAATTGTAGACGTGTACAGACGGACTTGTATATTTGAGATGAATAAGAGAAAAGGCATGAAATGAACGTGTTGTATATCTGTGCATATGTCTGAATTTATTATATCTGATAGAACTGCTAGAGCATGCATTGGTCTCGGACAACTTGTATACAAGGTAAAAAAATTATCTCTCGGATGGTATCTGGGGGCGCCTGGAACCACTCGGCCTAGGAGAGATTAAGAGCACCCTGAGGTAAATGAGACCTCATGTTAAAAGGGTAGCCGATATCCGACTCCTTAGCTACGAGCTGAACCAAAGAGTCATAGCGGCTAATCATGGGAATACCCATGGACCATCATGTAGATAGGCCACATGTATGATCTGAATTATGAACTTCAATATTTGCAAGAATGAGACATAAATTATTCGTTATACAAATTGTGCTAACATGTTTTGTGTAAGAATGACTTGTCGGCGATGGGTAAGATTATTATGAAATATTCCTACTGTCATGTTTCTTATGAATTGTTAAAAAGAACCTAGACAAGTAGAAAGATCACTAGTAAATATGCAAGCTTCACATGTTGACTTAGTGCAGATATTTGCGAGTTCGGCCAAAAGCCGTTCGTCAGTACAAGATGTGTACTAACCCACGATGTAGGCATCCTTTTTCAGCTAGCAAGGAGACAAAGAGATTTCAAGTGAGGTACTAAAGCTCGTATATCCCAGAAGAGCTTGTGGATCGCCTCGAAGCTGTTTTATTTCATTTCCAATCCATTTACAAGTTTCCTTTGAAGGTGTCTTTACTTTTCGTCTATGTAATAAAGGATATGATGTATGGGCATTGTGGCTAATTTCAAAAGAGTTTCAAAGATTAATATGTAGCCAAGATAAGGCATTTTGAGTTATAAAGCTTTGTACTTGTATTCCTATCAAGTTATGAATAAAACTATTTTTATTTTAAAATCTCTGTGTCCAATATTTGGTTTTCTATAATTTAATGTGTTGTGTGCGTGTGTTTTGCTTTGTCTAGTTGTTTTGTGCTGGTACTGTCCTTGTGCAAGCATAACTTAGGCTTGCACGGCATCACGCCTTAGCGAGGACAAATGATCTCGTGGGATATTAAAGGGACGAACAACCCTAGCGGGATCGGGGCGTGACAAAGTGTTATCAGAGCACGGCTTTACGTCCTTGGCCTCTTTCAAATATCGATTTCGAAAAGTATATAAAGTATTTTGATGGCTTCCAAAAGGTCCCAATTTTGAGTTACGAAAACCAATGCTCCATACAATAAGTCCATAATATTTTTATGAGACTGACATAAGTTACACTCTTTTGTAGAGGAATGGCTCCTCCTCGACCATCTGGCTCGACCAATCCGGTAGAATGGATTTTGGCCTTGTTAGAAATTCAACGACAGGAAGCTGAGGAGTGTAGCCAGATACAACAGTCCCAAATGGAAACTCAGCGGAGGGAAGCTGAGGAACTTAATCGGTCACAACAGGCCCATACGGAAGCACAACAGAGGCAGCTGGATGCTTTAGCCCAGATAGGCTCTTCGCTTTGCGGGCAATCTTGATACCCCCGCAGCGACCAACCCGACCGCAACTCCCGAGATTGAGCCCGTGGATGGTGATGAGCTACAGCCGGTGCACAGGCACTCTTCCTTCAGGTCAAAAGACTTCTTGAATGCGAAACCTCCAAAATTTGAGGGCATCACCAGATAAGGTGATAGACTGTATCGATAAAATGGAGAGTCTGTTCGCGTTCATAGGAGTTCCGAACAGCAAGAAGGTAGTTTGTGCCGCTTTGCTTCTACGGCTGCGGGCAAAAGATTGGTGGAATGTGAAAAAGCCAGCAATGCTCACAACTGCTAGGGGTGGAAGATTTATTGGGCCTCGTTCAAGAAGGCATTTCTGGAACAATATATGCCTCCCGCCGTCAGCTAGAAAATAGAGAATGAATTCATGTCACTAAAGCAAGGGAGCATGTCCGTGGAGGACAATGAGTCTGAATTTGCCAAACTTGCATAGTTTGCAAGCGTAATGATTTCTAATGAGATGGCTCACATGAATCGGTTCATCCAGGGTCTGAACGATGACATTCAATTGAGTGTGCTGAACCGAGAATGTGAATCCTATTCCAAGGCCTTTGAGGCGACGGTACAAGTAGAACAGTTTAGCCGAAGGAACACACTGGTGAAAGCTCTGACTGGTCGCAATTATTCTGGAAAGAGATATAGTGATGGTGAAAGAAAGACCGATGGGGAACCACGAAATGAAATATTATGTACCCACTGCGGCCAACAAGGTCATGTTAAGCAAGACTGTCGCTATGCGAAAGGCCTAGAATACAATCACTATAGAAAGCGTGGGCACACCAAGAAAGATTGGTGTGTCGCCAATAAAGCTTGTTTCAGTTGTGGCCAACGGGGGCACGCTATCAGGAACTGTCCGAGAAGAAGAAATGATACTGAAGAGCGTGGGCCGCTGAAGGGCCCACCGCCAATCAGAGATAACCCGCACAATCAACAGCTGCGGAATGGAAATGCCCGTGCGTTCAACTTGTCCACCTTACTTGATCCAGAATGCAATACTGGAGGTGAGCTTATTCCTTAAGTTTTGAGGACAAAACTTTTTCTCAGTGGGTTATTATGTAGTGCTCCGCTCCTCGCGGTCCTGTATGTAATACCTATGGCTTGCTGACTCAGTCTTGAACTGAGTATTTAGGGAAAACCATTGCCGGTATCGATTGATCATGGATGAAATGCAATGAACCTTTCCAACTAATGGATCGACTTCTATTGAAATTAATCCAAGAGTTTTGTTGGATGTTTTCTTTCGCTACTTGGTTTTGATGGATTTCGATGATTGGTTTTCATTGTTCGCTTTTATCGTATTTCGTATTTATTCCGAATCTTGAAAGAAAGAGACCGAAGTATGCTAATTAAATATTGGTGCCAATGTAGGAGGACGCATAGACCGTGCGTGATCGTGAAGTAAAGTCCCTCATTCTCTCGAACAAGATTCATTTTGGTGAGTTGCTTCAACCGGGCAAACATTTATCTCCATGCTCTAATAAAAATGATCTCTAGTCTACTATGTTGCCTTGTCCCTCTGATCAATGATACCAATAACAAAAGATAAGAGAAGATAAATGAATTGATTTGAATGCTTGATCATGTACTGCTAACATCTGTTTCAAATAAATGATCATATACTCTGTTGCTAGTATGCTATAAACTGTAGACATGTACAGACGGACTTGTACATGTTGAGATGAATAAGAGAAAAGGCATGAAATGAACGTGTCGTATATCTGTGTATATGTCTGAATTTGTTATATCCGATAGAACTGCTAGAGCATACATTGGTCTCGAACAACTTATATACAAGGTAAAAAAATTGTCTCTTGGGTGGTATCTGGGGGCGCCTGGAACCACTTGACCTAGGAGAGATTAAGAGCACCATGAGGTAAATGAGACCTTATGTTAAAAGGGTAGCCGATATCTGAGTCCTTAGTGACGAGCTGAACCAAAGAGCTAATCATGGGGATACCCATGGACCATCATGTAGATAGGCCACATGTATGATCTGAATTATGAACTTCAGTATCTGCAAGAATGAGACATGAATTATTCGTTATGCAAATTGTGCTAACATATTTTGTGAAGGGATGACTTGTCGACGATGGGTAAGATTATTATGAAATATTCCTATTGTCATGTTTCTTATGAATTGTTAAAAAGAACCTAGACAAGTAGAAAGATCACTAGTAAATATTCTAGCTTCACATGTTGACTTAGTGCAGATATTTGCGAGTTTGGCCAAAAGTCGCTTGCCAGTACAAGATGTGTACTGACCCACGTTGTGGGCATCCTTTTTCAGCTAGCAAGGAGACATGGGGATTTCAAGTGAGGCACTAAAGCTCGTCTAGCCCAGTAGAGCTTATGGATAGCCTCAAAGCTGTTTCATTTCATTTCTAGTCCATTTGCAAGTTTCCTTTGAAGGTGTCTTTACTTTCCGTCTGTGTAATGAGGGATATAATGTATGGGCATTGTGACTAATTTTAAAAAAGTTTCAAAGAGAAATATGTTGCCAAGATAAGGCATTTTGAGTTACAAAGCTTTGTACTTGTATTCCTATCAAGTTATGAATAAAAAAGTATTTCTATTTAAAATCTCTGTGTCAAATATTTGGTTTTCTGTAATTTAATGTGCTGTGTGCGTGTGGTTTGCTTTGTCTAGTTATTTTGTGCAGGTACTGGCCTTGTGCAAGCGCAACTTAGGCTTGCACGGCATCACGTCTTAGCGAGGACGAACGATCTCGCAGGAAATCAAAGGGACGAACAACCCTAGCGGGATCGGGTCGTGACATTGATGCCCTCGTCAACCATGCTCGTTGAGAAATGCCTGGATCTCATCTTCGAACTGATCCAGCGTATCAGCACGTTCCCAGCTATACTCGCCATAAGGCATGCCCTTCCATTGGATAAGGTACTCCACATACGGGGACATGTCTCGTCAACAAATGGCCCTCTTGTCCAGTACGGCTTATACTTCCTTGTCGAAGGACGTCGTCATGGTCGCCATGTGTCGCTTCGGAACTCCTCGCTGGGGATCTTCCAAGTCTTCATGCTACGGCTTCAGGCAACTGGCATGGAAGATTGGATGATTTTCAGCTTGGCGAGGAGTTCAAGCTTGTAGTCCACCTTGCCTACCTTCTTGAGCACGGGGAAGGGGCCTTCGTACTTTCAAATCAGTACTTTGTGCACTTTCTGGAACACCTTGAACTGTTGAGGTTGTAGCTTCACCAGCACCATGTCCCCCTCCTTGTACTCAACCGGCCTTCGCCTCGTGTCGGCCCACTTCTTCATCTTCCTCGCGACCTTTTCCAGAAAATCCTTGGCAATGTTCGCCTTTGCCTTAAAATCTGAAGTGAACAGGATGGCCACGGGGCTTCTACTCGAGGACCCCGCGCTCAGCGTGTACGGGGCAAGCGGCTGGCGACCCATCACCAACTCGAACAGGCAGTTATGCGATGATTCGCTCCGTTGTAAATTGTAGCAGAACTGAGCGACGTCTGTCACGACCCGCTCCCGAATAACCGGATACGAGTCGGACACGCCCAGCCTTTGTCATAGAATAACAAAGTAAGCTGTACCATTCTAGGGAAACTAAACAGATATCAAGGCAAGAATGAAACACAGCATCTATAGAATGTATCCCAGAGTAAAGTACAATATCAGAATTTATTACATTCCAGAATGATAGGAAACTACTAGTCTCAAATACATGGAAATAATAGGAAAACTAAGGGAAATCTCTAGGCTTCTGCAGCCTCTAAGTCATGAGCTGCACCAGCTAGCTCTCCTGCATCAATAGGCTCCTCGCCATAGAATGTATCGCATAAAGCCTCTAACTCACCTGCAACATATCCTATTCAGGAGCGGAGCAAAGTATATCCAAAGAAATGAACATGTACATCATGGTATGAATCAAGAAAACAGGAATAATGTAAAGTACAGGAAATGAGAACAAGACATGAACTGAATAGAAATACTGAAAGTAAAACAGGAAAACATGGTAAGAGTCCTGAACATGAAATACAACCTGAATCATGAAATACAAACTGAACATGAAATACAGCCTGAACATGAAATACAAACTGAACATGAAATACAGCCTGAACATGAAATACAACCATGAAATCCTGAAATACCAACTGAATCCTGACATGTGCAATATTTGAAATATTTCTAGATTGTGATCGGCTTGGGTAGATGCAATGATAATGAAATGGTACGGCTTTGGCCCCGTGTGCACGGTGCGGGACCCAAGCTATTCACATGAGTAGTAACAGGATTTGATCACATATCTATAGTATTTTCCCTCCCAGACACAATGATACAAGGAACATAAAACGAGACCATATCGTGATATATCGTGTCATCAAGAGATACAAGAATGAATATGAAAACATGAGAAATGGACAAATCAGAGGAGTATACTTGCCTGTCTCCGGATGATCAAATGTAGGCAATAAAGCTGGATATCCTCCTGTTAATGATTTTACAAGTTGATCAATGCATATTCATTAATATTTAACATTTTAATTTAGCTACAAACATTCCTAGTACCATCTATAAACCTCCCCTAATTAATAACTACAATGCAATGCTAGACTACTATTTTCCTATAATTATTAGCTGCTATAGGCATGCTATACCCCAGTGGCCTATCAACACTCAATATCAGGTTCCTAGGGTGAAGAGTAATATCTTAAGATTTATTTAGAAGCAATCGACTACCTATAAACATTTGCTCTTCACTACTTAACTCAAAATTGTATCCTGGCTATGCAACTCAAGTTTAAAAGAAATAGAATTTAGTCCCATTCCTTTACAACAGGAATTCATCCTTAACCAGGGCCTTCCTACTGAGATTGAATCTCAGTTCATTAATGCCATCCTGAAAATGACTAGCCATATCACTCCTTGATTAAAGGATCAATACCCCCTGATTTCTGAACAGCGTTCTAGTTCACAAATTTCAACACAATGGGATCCTACAACACTGAATATATACAGGGAAAGTCGATTATAGCTATGAGCCCTACACATATCCTACAGCAGTTACAAGTCTGTCAAATAAATGGTCCTATTCTACTCTAGTGATCAATCACAGATTCCATAAAGTCCCATTATATTCTAAAGACCAACACACTCTCCTGTAAACCAGTCTACTGTAAACTCAAATCCCAGTCCTATACATATACCCATATATAAACCTATATGCCAATACCCATTAGTTCAACATTACTAAAAATAACAGTTAATCAAGAGTCCAGTAAACAGTAGGTAATCTGGACATGCTATTTAAACTCATGCATTCCTAAGAGATCAACACATGTGATTTCTACATAGCTTCTACTTAGTATCAAGCATTACAATATTTCCAAGTAATCATAAAAGTACTCAATCCTCTAACAGGACACTACCACAACAGCTCCCTCTAACATGAAATTTGTAGCTTAAAACCCTCCATTTCAGTTCAGATTCAATACCTCACCATACCAGTTTAGTGTGAAATTTCATATTAAATCAACCCTAAACAAAACTCTGTTATCAAACAGTTCATTAACTCAGTCCAAGGAACAAGACTGTACCCATATATTATGTCCATTTTTGTGAAGTCAGGAGTCATTCCTCAATCCAAACTTGCAGGACAACCACTTAGTCAAGCCCCCAGGACCTACTGTCCTTCATGATGCCATCCTACAGGTTTGTATTTCTTCTGTCCAAACCATTTAGCTTAAAAACATATATGCATATTTGTATAGCAGTTAAAAGCAATTATACATATCTATTGGGTTGTATAATCAGTCACAAACCTTGGAAGCCAGCTATGAACTTAGGCACCTATCATGGTTGACTATCTCCAGGATATTGTTTATCACAGTCTAAATAGAAACAAATTTTACAGTTATAAGTTGGCTGTAATGATCAAGCCAAATACTCAAAAATCAGGACATGGATTGACAGTACTATTAATCTCAGGTCTCCTTCGAGTACCTTTATGTTCCAGTTCAAAAAAAGAAAATAGTATTCCAATCCAGTCCACACCATGATGCATCTCAACACCATTCCTTATGTGTCTGTACTCAACCCAACAATCTGAATCATGTTAACACTCAGTTATTCCTGTGAGTGGTCTTAATATAATCAGTCCTAATTCAGTCTTCGAAATGGATGTTACCATTAGTTCAGTAAAATATTGATGATTCAGTCAATAGTATTTAGTAAGTCAGCCTGTACACAGGAAACATGAACTAAATGTTCTTTAATGACTGGACTAGGGACAGGGAGGACATGGAATTACACATACATAGTTCAACATTACTGGTAGCTACCGGAAGAATTATAACTCTAATTTCCAAAATCATTAGTGTCACCCGACCCCCTGATTATGCAAGCATCAATTAAGGAGATACACTGAACTGAGATCAAGAATTACCTTATCAGTAATTCTTCTCAATTGATCAAGTCCAAACAATATGAGAATTAACCCTGTGTGGTCCTGTACAATCATTGAAACAAAATCCAAAAGAATGGTTGAGAAAACTCTAATATTATGCTAAGTGTCCAAATGTGTGGATAAAAAATAAACGGATACTTACGTATCCCAATCTCCTCGTCCACTCCCAAAACACAGTACTAGGATCTTTGGATCGAAATGAATTGCTCGAGATTCTTAAATAAGATCAACAATTGAATCATCAAGGACTTGAATCAAAGGAGATCACTACTCAAATTGAAATTTAACTCACCAATGCTTGATGCTGGATTTGGAAAAATTAATTGAACAACCACAGTCGATCACTGCCGATCTAGATCTACATTTAAATCACCATTCGAATACTCAAAATCGAGTATAGAACCAATAGGAAGAACAATTATTCAAAATAGTGAATTCTCACCTATATCCATTCGATCGATGATTCAAATAGATACAGAGCAGTCTCTGAGAATCTTGAGATGGTATCGACTGCTCTCAAATTGTAATTTTCCGTATGATCAGGTTTAGATCAGAGAAGAACGATGGAAATTAAATCAATGTTAGGAATCAACAACTTTCTAGAATTTCTAGAGACGAAACGATGAAGAACAATGATCTTCTAGAGCTACTCCGCCTCGTCGGGGTGTTCCTTCAATTGGTCAGAGAAAACTCTGCTGCATCGCCATGGCTCCTCCTTGAGAGATTTGGAAAGAAAGAGAATGTAGATCTGATGAGAATAGAAATGAGTGAAGGTGATTGCTGCTTAAGTAGGCGGTTAGAGAAGGGTGGAGAAGGAAATTTGGCATGCTCGAACCTCATTCTGTTACTCCTCCACATGGCTAGGTGGCAAAGGCATTTTGAATTTGAAAAAAAATAAAAGAAATAACAGCAGGGAAGGAATAAGGACCAAGGACTCTAAAAGAACCCTTGTAGTTCAATTAAATAGAATAGCCCTTGGCTTTCCTACAAGTCCTTTGAAATGGGCCTTAATGAATGGCTAAACAAAGAAATGAACCTTAAGGAAATGGGTTGATGTTGGGAAGCCCATCTCATTAGAAATCAGGAATTTATTTAGCCCACAAGTATTTAAGGTATTTAACAAATTTTAAATTGTTAAAACAAAATAAAATAAGGCTAAAGGAAGATTTTTTTTTTAAATTAGGATAGTGGAGTTACAAATCTCTCTCCCTTGAAAAATTTTGCCCTCGAAATTCAGAAGTAATCCAAAATTGATTCACAAAACACCCCAAATTATTTATTAAAATTTGGAAATTCAAAATACAAGAATACAATCAAGTGAACAATGTAGGGTAGCACTCTCGCATCTCATCCTCGTGCTCCCATGTGGACTATCCCGGAGAGTGGTGTCTCCACATGACGCGGACAAGAGAAATGGTCTGGTTCCGCAGTCGCTTCTCCCTCCGGTCCAGGATCTCTACTGGCTGCTCCTTATAGGTCAATCTCGGGCCCACCTCCAGCTCAGAATAGTCCACCACATGGCTCGGGTCTGAAATGTATCGTCGAAGCTGAGATACTTGGAAGACATCATGCACTCCCTCCAATCTAGCTGGAAGCGCTAGTCGATACGCCACCTCGCCTATCCGTACCGTCATGTCGAAAGGTCCGATAAATCTCGGACTGAGCTTCCCGCCTCTGCCGAATCTGATGACGCCCCTAGTCGGTGAGATCTTCAGGAATACTCTGTCTCCAACCTCGAACTCAAGTGTCCGTCTGCTGCTGTCCGCCCAGTGCTTCTGTCGATCCTGTACAACTCTGATACGCTTCCGGATCAGTCTGACTTTCTCAGCTGAGTCTACCACCATCTCTGGCCCAAGCAAAGCTCTCTCGCCAACGTCGTCCCAAGATAGCGACGTGCGGCATCTCCGTCCATACAGTGCCTCGAACGGGGTCATTTCGATGCTAGCCTGATAACTGTTGTTATAGGCAAACTCCACTAGATGCAAATGGTCCTCCCACGAACCGCCGAAGTCGAGTGCGCAAACCCGCAGCATATCCTCCAGCGTCTGTATCGTCCTCTCGGACTGTCCGTCTGTCTGTGGATGATAGGCCATGCTGAACTTCAGCTGTGATCCCAAGCTCATCTGTAGACTCCTCCAAAAGTGTGATGTGAAGCGGCTGTCTCGGTCTGAAACGATGCTCACCGGCACCCCATGAATCCTCACGATCTGACGCATGTAGAGGTCTGCAAGCTTCTCGGTCGACAGCCCAACCTTGAACGGAATGAAATGAGCAGACTTCGTCAGTCTGTCCACGATCACCCAAATAGTATCCTTGCTACTGGGAGTACGCGGCAATCCAAAGACGAAGTCCATGGTAATGTTCTCCCACTTCCATTCCGGGATAGATAAAGGCTGGAGTAGTCCTGCTGGTCTCTGGCGCTCTGCCTTGACTTGCTGGCACACAAGGCATCTGGAAACAAATCTGGCGACCTCGCTCTTCATCCCATACCACCAAACATACTCACGCAAATTCTTGTACATCTTAGTAGATCCAGGATGTATAGAATACTGCGACTGGTGGGCCTCCTGCATCACCTCCTCCCGTAAGTCCTTGGGCACACACAGCTGGCTCCCGTGCCTCAAGGATTCGTCCTCCGCAATGGTGAAGTCGTCGAGCAAACCTGCCTCCGTCTGAGCTCTAAGACATTGGAGTCCTACATCAAGAATCTGGGCCTCCTTAATCTTCTCTAACAACCCCGACTGTATCTGCATATGCATCATCTGTCCCCCATATTCCGGCAGAACAACCTCAATCCTAAGGCTCTCAAGATCCTCCAAGAGATGCCGGTCCATGGTGAGATACATAGCAATAGGATATCGACTGAGAGCATCTGCAACCACATTCGCCTTTCCAGGGTGGTACTGCAGACTGATATCAAAGTCCTTCATGAGTTCCAGCCATCTACGCTGCCTCATATTCAGCTCCTTCTGAGTAAAGACATACTTCAGGCTTTTGTGGTCCGTGAAGATGTCTACTCTCTCCCCGTATAGGTAATGCTTCCACAGTTTCAAAGCAAATATGACTGCTGCAAGCTCCAAGTCATGTGTAGGATAATTCTTCTCATGGAGCCTCAACTGTCTAGAAGCATAAGCTATAACCTTATTGTTCTGCTCAAGCACACATCCCAAATCCTTCCCTGAAGTGTCGCTGTAGATGACAAATCCTCCTGATCCTAATGGCAAAGCTAGAACTGGCGCTGTCGTGAGTCTTCTCTTCAATTCTTCAAATGCTGACTGGCAGGCGTCGCTCCAGATGAACTCCTCGTCCTTCCGCGTAAGCTTCATCATGGGCTCTGCTATCCTGGCGAAGTCCTTCACGAACTTCCTGTAGTATCCTGCTAGCCCCAGGAAACTACGAATCTCAGCTACTGATGTGGGAGGTGCCCAAGCTTCTACTGCTTCAATCTTCTTGGGATCTACAGAAATCCCTTCTCCTGTCACCACATGCCCTAAAAACTCCACCCGGTCCAAGAAAAACTCACATTTCGAGAGTTTTTCGTACAGTTTCTCCTTCCGCAGTATTTCCAACACAATCCGCAAGTGCTCCACATGCTCCTCCTCCGTCTTCGAATAGATCAGAATGTCGTCAATGAAGACTACGACAAACTTATCCAAGTACTTGTGAAAAACCTTATTCATCAGGTTCATAAAAACTACGGGGGCATTGGTTAGTCCGAACGGCATCACCAAGAACTCATACTGGCCGTATCGAGTGTTGAAGGCTGTCTTCGGAATATCCTGCTCCCGAACCTTCATCTGGTGATACCCCGACCGAAGATCGATCTTAGAAAAGACCCTCGCTCCACTTAGCTGATCAAACAGCTCATCAATACGCGGCAAAGGGTACCTATTCTTGATGGTGATGTTGTTGAGTGTACGGTAATCGATGCACATCCTCACCGTCCTATCCTTCTTAGGCACGAAAAGTACCGGTGCTCCCCAGGGTGAAGCACTGGACCGAATGAAACCCTTGCCCTCAAGCTCATCAATCTGGGCCTTCAACTCTGCAGCTTCCTTTGGGTTGATCTTGTAAGAATGCTGGGACTTCGGCGCTGATCCGGGCACTAGGTCGATGCTGAACTCCACATCTCGATCTGGCGGCAATCCTGGCAATTCCTCGGGGAAGACGTCAAGATACTCTGCAATCAGCGGATGCGGCAACTCCTGGTCTTCTACAACTGCTCCGAAGTAGACTCCCTCTGGCCTCTCTGCAACTCGTCTGCTGATCTCGAACTGTGGAAGTCCTGGCGGGCTGAAAGTCACCTTCCCTTCATGGCAGTCTATTACAGCAAATTGCTCGCTCATCCAGTCAATGCCGAGGACTACGTCGAATCCGGGCAATGGCATTACCAGAAGTCGAGCCCTAAGTTCTCGTTCAGCTATAGTGATAGGGCAATCCACCATCTCACTGACTGGCACAATCCCACTTCCTGTCATAATCTGACAGTTCCTCCTAGTGGGCTTGGGTGTGAAGCCGTGTCTATGCAGAAACTCATATGATACAAAGCTATGTGTGGCTCCAGAATCAAATAAGGCAATGGCAGGAAATGAATGAATGATAACAGAACCTGTGATAACATCTGGAGCTGCCTCCTCCTCAACTGCGGCCAAGACGTAAGCACGTCCCTGCTGGGCTCCTTTCCTCTGCTGCTGCTGGTACTGTGCAAACCTCTGATGCTGGGGTGGTAGAGCTCTTCCTCTCTGGGGTGCAGGTAATGCTCTGGGTGGTACAGGCGGTGGTCCTCCAGCTCCTCGGGGTCCTCCTGCTAGTCTAGCTGTAGCCTGAACGCAGTCCCTCATCTGATGTGCATCTGATCCGCAGAAGAGGCAAAGTCCGAGCCTCTTGCGACAGACCTCCACGTGGTGTCCCGGTCGATGGCAATATGTGCAAGTGATCCCCTGCTGTCTCTGATGTTGAGCTGCTGGAACTCTGGCAGGACGATGCGGAACTGCTGCCTGCTGATGTTGCCTCGCCGAAGTCTGTATCTGCACCCTCTTCGCTGGCGCCTGGTAACTGCTGCTGCCGACGTCCCTATCCCGCTTGGGCCTTGGGTCCATCTCCTTCTCGACTGCCTGGACGATCTTAAGGATGCTAGTGTAGGTAGTCGCCTTGCTAATAGCTACTGCATGTCGCAGCTCCCTGTTCAGACCCTTCTTGAATCTCCAGGCCCTGTCCTCTGGATCTCTAACTAGGCTCTCAGCGAATCGGCTGAGTCTGGTAAACTCCGAAGTGTACTCTGCGACCGTCATAGTCCCCTGCTGTAGCACCTCGAACTGCATCCTCAGCTCATCCCTCTCCACCTCTGGATAGAACTTCTCCTTGAACAGTGTTTTGAAAACTGTCCAAGATACATGGGGCTCCGTCAACTGGGGGTCCTCCCGGTACCATGTCCTCGCCAAGTCGAAGAGTCGCATGCTAGCCACCTCCACCTTCGTGTCATCTGGAATGTTCGCCAACCTCAAGGTCCTCTCCGCATTCTCTAGCCATTCATCTGCATAGAGGATCCCCTCATTGCCCCAGAAGTCTAGCGGGCAGAGGTTCTGATACTCCTTGGCCGTCCCTGGTCTCGGTCCTCGTGGTGCTGGAGGTACGACTGGTGCTGGTGCTGGTGTTGTCGGCTCTCTGGTCCTCAGCGCGTCGACGACAGTCGCTCTGAACTGCGCTACCTGATGGTTCTGGGCCTCCAGAAAGTGCTGAAACATCGCCATCACCTGGTTGCCGTCAAACATCATCGTCTGTGGCAGTGCTGGAAAGATAGGATGCGCTGGCGGAAGCTGATCTGCCTGGACATCTGGTGCGGGCTGCTCTTTACTGCCTGCAACTCCAGAACCGCCTGCAACTCCAGCCTGATCTGCGATCTTCCTTGTGGCAACCATCCTGCATAAAAAGAAAACTTCGTTGAACGACAAACCCTAAAACCTAATAAACAATGTTTTTATAATAATCAATGCACCTGAAAACATGATAAACCTGATATACCCTTAATTCCCGATTTTCCTATGCTGTGTTCAAGTTTCCCTAGTGTAATCAAGTCCCCCAATAGTACACTAAGACCTAGGTACCATTAGGCTAGACCTGCATGGGCCACCACTAAAAATATGTCACGACCCGCTCCCGAATAACCGGATACGAGTCGGACACGCCCAGCCTTTGTCATAGAATAACAAAGTAAGCTGTACCATTCTAGGGAAACTAAACAGATATCAAGGCAAGAATGAAACACAGCATCTATAGAATGTATCCCAGAGTAAAAGTACAATTTCAGAATTTATTACATTCCAGAATGATAGGAAACTACTAGTCTCAAATACATGGAAATAATAGGGAAACTAAGGGAAATCTCTAGGCTTCTGCAGCCTCTAAGTCACGAGCTGCACCGACTAGCTCTCCTGCATCAATAGGCTCCTCGCCATAGAATGTATCGCATAAAGCCTCCAACTCACCTGCAACATATCCTATTCAGGAGCGGAGCAAAGTATATCCAAAGAAATGAACATGTACATCATGGTATGAATCAAGAAAACAGGAATAATGTAAAGTACAGGAAATGAGAACAAGACATGAACTGAATAGGAATACTGAAAGTAAAACAGGGAAACATGGTAAGAGTCCTGAACATAAAATACAACCTGAATCATGAAATACAAACTGAACATGAAATACAGCCTGAACATGAAATACAAACTGAACATGAAATACAACCTGAACATGAAATACAACCATGAAATCCTGAAATACCAACTGAATCCTGACATGTACAATATTTGAAATACTTCTAGATTGTGATCGGCTTGGGTAGATGCAATGATAATGAAATGGTACGGCTTTGGCCCCGCGTGCACGGTGCGGGACCCAAGCTATTCACATGAGTAGTAACAGGGTTTGATCACATATCTATAGTATTTCTCCTCCCAGACACAATGATACAAGGAACATGAAACGAGACCATATCGTGATATATCGTGTCATCAAGAGATACAAGAATGAATATGAAAACATGAGAAATGGACAAATCAGAGGAGTATACTTGCCTGTCTCCGGATGATCAAATATAGGCAATAAAGCTGGATATCCTCCTATTAATGATTTTACAAGTTGATCAATGCATATTCATTAATATTTAACATTTTAATTTAGCTACAAACATTCCTAGTACCTTCTATAAACCTCCCCTAATTAATAACTACAATGCAATGCTAGACTACTATTTTCCTATAATTATTAGCTGCTATAGGCATGCTATACCCCAGTGGCCTATCAACACTCAATATCAGGTTCCTAGGGTGAAGAGTAATATCTTAAGATTTATTTAGAAGCAATCGACTACCTATAAACATTTGCTCTTCAATACTTAACTCAAAATTTTATCCTGGCTATGCAACTCAAGTTTAAAAGAAATAGAATTTAGTCCCATTCCTTTACAACAGGAATTCATCCTTAACTAGGGCCTTCCTACTGAGATTGAATCTCAGTTCATTAATGCCATCCTGAAAATGACTAGCCATATCACTCCTTGATTAAAGGATCAATACCCCCTGATTTCTGAACAGTATTCTAGTTCACAAATTTCAACACAATGGGATCCTACAACACTGAATATATACAGGGAAAGTCGATTATAGCTATGAGCCCTACACATATCCTACAGCAGTTACAAGTCTGTCAAATAAATGGTCCTATTCTACTCTAGTGATCAATCACAGATTCCATAAAATCCCATTATATTCTAAAGACCAACACACTCTCCTGTAAACCAGTCTACTGTAAACTCAAATCCCAGTCCTATACATATACCCATATATAAACCTATATGCCAATACCCATTAGTTCAACATTAGTTCTAAAAATAACAGTTAATCAAGAGTCCAGTAAACAGTAGGTAATCTGGACATGCTATTTAAACTCATGCATTCCTAAGAGATCAACACAGGTGATTTCTACATAGCTTCTACTTAGTATCAAGCATTACAATATTTCCAAGTAATCATAAAAGTACTCAATCCTCTAACAGGACACTACCACAACAGCTCCCTCTAACATGAAATTTGTAGCTTAAAACCCTCCATTTCAGTTCAGATTCAATACCTCACCATACCAGTTTAGTGTGAAATTTTATATTAAATCAACCCTAAACAAAACTCTGTTATCAAACAGTTCATTAACTCAGTCCAAGGAACAAGACTGTACCCATATATTCTGTCCATTTTTGTGAAGTCAGGAGTCATTCCTCAATCCAAACTTGCAGGACAACTACTCAGTCAAGCCCCCAGGATCTACTGTCCTTCATGATGCCATCCTACAGGTTTGTATTTCTTCTGTCCAAACCATTTAGCTTAAAAACATATATGCATATATGTATAGCAGTTAAAAGCAATTATACATATCTATTGGGTTGTATAATCAGTCACAAACCTTGGAAGCCAACTATGAACTCAGGCACCTATCATGGTTGACTATCTCCAGGATATTGTTTATCACAGTCTAAATAGAAACAAATTTTACAGTTATAAGTTGGCTGTAATGATCAAGCCAAATACTCAAAAATCAGGACATGGATTGACAGTACTATTAATCTCAGGTCTCCTTCGAGTACCTTTATGTTCCAGTTCAAAAAAGAAAATAGTATTCCAATCCAGTCCACACCATGATGCATCTCAACACCATTCCTTATGTGTCTGTACTCAATCCAACAATCTGAATCATGTTAACACTCAGTTATTCCTGTGAGTGGTCTTAATATAATCAGTCCTAATTCAGTCTTCGAAATGGATGTTACCATTAGTTCAGTAAAATATTGATGATTCAGTCAAGAGTATTTAGTAAGTCAGCCTGTACACAGGAAACAGGAACTAAATATTCTTTAATGACTGGACTAGGGACAGGGAGGACATGGAATTACACATACATAGTTCAACATTACTGGTAGCTACCAGAAGAATTATAACTCTAATTTCCAAAATCATTAGTGTCACCCGACCCCCTGATTATGCAAGCATCAATTAAGGAGATACACTGAACTGAGATCAAGAATTACCTTATCAGTAATTCTTCTCAATTGATCAAGTCCAAACAATATGAGAATTAACCCTGTGTGGTCCTGTACAATCATTGAAACAAAATCCAAAAGAATGGTTGAGAAAACTCTATTATTATGCTAAGTGTCCAAATGTGTGGATCAAAAATAAACGGATACTTACGTATCCCAATCTCCTCGTCCACTCCCAAAACACAGTACTAGGATCTTTGGATCGAATTGAATTGCTCGAGATTTGTAAATAAGATCAACAATTGAATCATCAAGGACTTGAATCAAAGGAGATCACTACTCAAATTGAAATTTAACTCACCAATGCTTGATGCTGGATTTGGAAAAATCAATTGAACAACCACAGTCGATCACTGCCGATCTAGATCTACATTTAAATCACCATTCGAATACTCAAAATCGAGTATAGAACCAATAGGAAGAACAATTATTCAAAATAGTGAATTCTCACCTATGTCCATTCGATCGATGATTCAAATAGATACAGAGTAGTCTCTGAGAATCTTGAGATAATATCGACTGCTCTCAAATTGTAATTTTCCGTATGATCAGGTTTAGATCAGAGAAGAACGATGGAAATTAAATCAATGTTAGGAATCAGCAACTTTCTAGAATTTCTAGAGACGAAACGATGAAGAACAATGATCTTCTAGAGCTACTCCACCTCGTCGGGGTGTTCCTTCAATTGGTCAAAGAAAACTCTGCTGCATCGCCATGGCTCCTCCTTGAGAGATTTGGGAAGAAAGAGAATGTAGATCTGATGAGAATAGAAATGAGTGAAGGTGATTGCTGCTTAAGTAGGCGGTTAGAGAAGGGTGAAGAAGGAAATTTGGCGCGCTAGAACCTCATTCTGTTACTCCTCCACATGGCTAGGTGGCAAAGGCATTTTGAATTTGAAAAAAAAACAAAGAAAATAACAGTAGGGAAGGAATAAGGACCAAGGACTCTAAAAGAACCCTTGTAGTTCAATTAAATAGAATAGCCCTTGGCTTTCCTACCAGGCCTTTGAAATGGGCCTTAATGAATGGCTAAACAAAGAAATGAACCTTAAGGAAATGGGTTGATATTGGGAAGCCCATCTCATTAGAAATCAGGATTTTATTTAGCCCACAAGTATTTAAGGTATTTAACAAATTTTAAATTGTTAAAACAAAATAAAATAAGGCTAAAGGAAGATTTCTTTTATTTTTTTTAAATTAGGATAGTGGAGTTACAACGTCGAGGTGGTGCACCCAATCCCGCTGGTTTGCAATCACAAAGTATCGTAAGTAATTCTCGAGTAGCGAATTGACCCGCTCGGTCTGTCCATCCGTCTGCGGGTGGAAGCTGGTCGAGAAGTGCAAGTCCGTCCCAAGGATTTTGAACACTTCTGACCAGAACTTTCCTATGAAGCGGTGATCTCGGTTGCTGACAATGTTTACCGAGATGCCCCAAAACTTCACTACGTGGCTGATGAACAGTCGAGTGGCCTCCTCCGCTGTGTAGTCCGTCGAAGAGCAATGAAGGTCGCGTACTTTGAAAATCGGTCCACCACCACGAGGATGGACCCAAACGCCCCCACTTACGGCAGGGCTGAGATGAAGTCCATCGAAATGCTCTCCCACGGCCGGCTCGGCAAGGGAAGAGGCTCTAGCAGGCCCCCGAACTTTTGATGGTCCACTTTGTCTTGTTGGCACGCAAGACAGGTGCACACATAGTCCTCCACATCCTCGCATATGCGAAGCCAGTAGTAGGCGACCTCCAGTAGCGCCAAGGTCCGCTTCTTCCCCGGGTGTTCAGCCAACTTAGTATCATGGCACTCCTTGAGCAGCTGTCTCCACAAGCCACTCCACTTAGGCACGACCACCCTGTTGCCCTTGGCAAGAGAAGCCCGTCCTTCGACCAGAACTGCCTCGTTTTACCCTCCTGGATTAGCTTCATTATGGCCTGTGTAAGTGGGTCCTCCATGATACCCACTCGAACACGATCCAGAATGTCCCCCTTGAGCAAGCACACTGATGCGAGCTTGACCTTCCTGCTGAGCACATCGGCCACTTGATTTTCCTTGCCGGATTTGTACCGTAACTCTATGTCGAACTCGGCTAAAAAATCTTGCCATCTCACCTGCTTCGAAGACAACTTCTTCTAGGACTGGAAGTAGCTCGTGTAGTGCCCCGCTCCGCGAAGGCACTAGATAAATTGAGAGATCGGATTGCTGGCTCTGCAATAGAAGGCAATTTATCTGGGTGAGTGGACAAAGTCTCATTTTATGATTCGCTTACGCCTAATAAGAATATGAATTTTTGATTGAATGCTATTGCTAATAACAAGATGGTAAATCATTGAGTATGCTTATAAGAGAATCCACATGCTGCCATACTAAAAACAAGAAAAGAGATAACATGTATGCTAAGAAGAATTGTTGTCTGCTAATAAGAAATGAACTAATGCATGTATGCTAAAGTAAGATTGTTGCCTGATAAAAAGAAATTAATGTTTGCTATGTTAAATCAAATGAGATGATGCCATGCTAATATAAATCTTTGTTCTGAATATGACTCATTGTCATGCTTGATAAAAAAAGAGAAGCTATTGGCTATGTGATCCGAAAAGAAGAAAGGCATGAAATGAACGTGTCGTACATCTACAACGGCATGAAATAAACATGTCGTATATCTGCTAAGGCACGAAATGAACGTGTCGTAAATATGAAAGATTTGATCAAATCTGTTACATCTGATAGAACGGTTAGAGCATATGTATTGGTCTCGGACAACTTGTGCACAAGTAAAATTTGTCTCTCGGGTGGTATCTGGGGGCGCCTGGAACCACTCGGCCTAGGAGAGATTAAGGCCTCCATGTGAAAATATGAGTCGATATCTGAGTCCTTAGTGACGAGCTGAACCAAATAGTCACAGCGGCTAATCATGTGATTTTCCATGGACCATCATATAGATAAGTGTTGATTGGTACAGAGCTAAACCGGATAGTCACAGCTGCCAATCGAGTCTGTACGTGTCGATACGATTTTGCTAAGAGCTAACGATGTAGAGATGAACAGGAAATAAGAATGTTTGTTATGTTATGTTTATGCTAATCCTTGTCTTATACAGGGATGGACCGTCGGCTATGGTAAGAATCACTAAAAAAGTGATACATTCGCTGCTAAGTTTTCTGAACATGAGTTGCTTAAAGAATCAATTGTTGCCAAGAATTGCTATGTTCCGTCCAAAGAAGTTATGATATTTATGCTTGTAATCTGCCTGAGAATGTCTTGAATAAAAGAAGAGAATGGTAATGCTATTGTCCCTAATGAAATAATATGGTTCATGAAACACGTTGCGCACTCCACATGAAATAAATAATAGTCATCGTGCTTGAAATGAATAGTCCCTTGTATGCTTGAAAAAAATATTGAGCTGTGGCTTTTCAAAGATGTTTTCAAAAAGATGTAAACTGACTCTGTATTGCATGAAATAAATATAGGTAAAAGTAGCAAGATCACCTCTCAAAAAATATTTTCTCAATAAATGAACAGTCAGACAAATATAGCTATTTGTTCACAATCACCAGTATGCTGATATACTGACCCATCATCAGTCTGCATGCAGGTGCAAGATGCATCAAGAATGATAGTCCGAAGCGATAGACCGAGCCTTATCCTCAGGAGCCATAAATCAAAAGAGATGCCAAGAGATGGACATCTATTGCAAGAGTTTGTTTTGTATATAAAAGGGAGATATAATGTATAGGAACGGGATCATTTTAATATGTAAAGTTCTGAGAGAATATAACCATTGTATCAGAGAGAATTAAGAGCTTGTAATCTGTTCAAATGAAATTAATAAAGAGAATTATTTCTTATTACCATTGTGTTCAATTCATATATCTGTAAAATGTTCGCTACTGTTTCAAATATCTGCAATATATTTCGCTGCGTATCGTCTATCTTGTCTTGTTACAGGTCTTGGCCTTGTGTAAGAGCAACTTAGGCTTGCACGGCATCACGCCCAAGCGAGGACGAACGGTCTCACAGAGTCCAAAGCGAGTACGAAAGTACTATGCGGGATCGGGGCGTGACAGAATGGTATCAGAGCAACACGATCCTCTGGCCAATTTTGATTCAATTGAATTCGAACATGTTCTCCTGATCGAAACTCCTTTGCCTATTCGATATCAATAATGAGATGAACGTTTCATACAATAAGTCTGTAAATATTTTTATGATGCTGGCAAATGTTCTATCGATTTGATTGATTAAGATTGATCCTTTATTGCATAAGACTTTTGATATGATCTGAATTGAGAGTTTTATCGGTTGATGATGGCGAAAGATGAGGACTATCGCTGTTATGGATATCGTAAGTTTCTTCTTAAGTTTCGAGGATGAAACTTCTTCTCGGTAGGTAATTATGTAGTGTCCCGCTTCGCGAAAGCACTAGATAAACAGAGAGATCGGATTGCTGGCTCTGCAACAGAAGACGATTAATCTGGGTGAGTGGACAAAGTCTCATGTTGTGATTCGCTTATGCCTAATAAGAATCTGAGTTTTTGATTGAATGCTATTGCTAATAACAAGATGGTATATCATTGAGTATGCTTATAAGAGAATCCACATGCTGCTATGCTAAAAACAAGAAAAGAGATAACCTATATACTAAGAAGAATTGTTGCATGCTAATAAGAAATAAACTGATGCCTGTATGCTAAAGTAAGATTGCTGCCTGATAAAAAGAAATGAACGTTTGCTATGTTAAATCAAATAAGATGATGCTATGCTAATATAAATCTTTGTCTGAATATGACTCATTGTCATGCTTGATAAGAAAAGAGAGAAGCTGTTGGCTATGTGATCCAAAAAGAAGAAGGGTACAAAATGAACATGTCGTACATCTATAAAGGCATAAAATGAACATGTCGTATATCTGTTAAGGCACGAAATGAACGTGTCGTATATCTGAAAGATCTGATCAAATCTGTTACATCTGATAGAACTGCTAGAGCATATGCATTGGTCTCGGACAAGTTGTGCACAAGTAAAATTTATCTCTCAGGTGGTATCTGGGGGCACCTGGAACCACTCGGCCTAGGAGAGATTAGTGCCTCTATATGAAAATGGGAGTCGATATCTGAGTCCTTAGCGACGAGCTGAACCAAAGAGTCACAGTGGCTAATCGTGGGACTTCCCATGAACCATTATATAGATAAGTGTTGATTGGTGCATAGCTGAACCGGAGAGTCACAGCTGCCAATCGAGTCTGCATGTGTCGATACGATTTTGCTAAGAGCTAACGATGCAGAGATGAACAGGAAATAAGAATATTAATTATGTTATGTTTATGCTAATCCTTGTCTTATGTAGGGATGGACCGTCGGCTATGGTAAGAATCACTGAAAAAGTGATACATTCGTTGCTAAATTTTCTGAACATGAGTTGCTTAAAGAATAAATTATTACCAAGAATTGCTATGTTTCTTCCAAAGAAGTTATGATATTCATGCTTGTAATCTGCATGAGAATGTCTTGAATAAGAGAAAAGAATGCTAATGTTATTGTCCCTAATGAAATGATATGGTTCATGAAAACGTTGTGCACTCCACATGAAATGAATAGTAGTCATTGGGCTTGAAATGAATAGTCCCTTGTATGCTTGAAAGAAATAAATTGTGGCTTTTCAAAGATGTTTTCAAATAGATGTTGTAAAATCCCTAAATTTCTACTATATTTTTATTAAATTTGGTACTGATTTAAAATTTTGTATTGTACGTCTCAAAAACGTATTGTACGTTGCGCGTAAGATTTCGTTTTTTTCTTGCTCGTCGAGTGCGAATATGTGCGAGTGTACATATTTTTAGAAAAATATTTTCTATTTTCGAAGTGATATATATAATAATTATTTTTGCCATTATACAAAATTTCTAAGTTTGTTATTTTAAGCCTTTTCTTTCTAACATTTATTAATAATAAATTATATTTCATTATATACTAGAAAAGCAAAATTTCGTATAAATAATTATGCATACATATCTCATAATTAATTATTAGCTTATTTTTAAATAAATAATAATGTATTTTCAAAATTATTATTATAGTATTTTTGGAAAATATATTTTGAAATTATTGTGGCGATTTAAATCTTGATTTGAATTTATGGATTTATTTAAATAGTTAAATATTTGAAATTTGATTTATCCCATTTGATTTTAAACTAAAAGAATTTAATTTAACTTAAATTGGATTTGTATTTGGATTTGGATTTGATTGATTTTAAACTAAATTACGAATTATCTAATTGGGTTTTAAATTTTCATAATTCTTATCCAACTGGGAATTTCTATATTCTATAAATAGGCAGGTACTCCTCCAATATTTTTCTCCATAATATTCCTCCACAAATTCTACAACCAAACGTGCGTGCATCGTGTTCCCCGTCCAATCCTAATTCCATCTTTTACAAATACATTATTTCACCTTCTCCGTGTCCATATTTCGGACACATCTCCTCATCACCATCCTGTGTCACACAGGACACGTAATTCCTAACTTCCTAACCCAAACTCCATGTCTTCCTCGGCCTGTTGCCTTGACCTCGACTCAGCGTCTGCACCACCATCGTCGTCCTCTGCTCGGCCCATCACAGCCCGTACCCTCTCCGGTTCATCACCATTACCCGAACCCTCCGCCACCATCTCGCCCAACCGATCTCCCCACCATCTCCTCCTTCTTGCCCGACTTTTCGACCCTGGTTGTTCCCACCACCATCAACATTTTTGCCGACTTCAACATCATCACCGCCATCACCATCTGAACCGTCGTGGCTTACCCCCAGCCTCCGTACGGCCAGCCAAGCTCCCCGCCGGATCTCTTCTTGGGCGCAGTCACCACCATCGATAACCACCACCACATCACACACAGAAAAGAAAAAGAAACTGGGAACCATAACCTTCTAGTCCACGAGCACATCAAATACCACCACCGTCGAGCGTTCGTTTCTTTCCCGTCCCGCCACCGCGAGAGCTCCACGTACGCCGCACCATGACAGTGCGAGCCTCCTCCGCGCGCCTCATCCGATCAGTGCCGTCGAGCCACGCGCCTGGTCCTGTCTCCACACGTGGTCGGCCGTGGACCACGGCCGCACGACGCTGTGGTCTCGAGGTCTTCCGCCGCCCCTCGCTCCCTTCATCCATCTCTCTTCTCGATCACTCCGCCCAGCCGAGAACCTTCCGACGTCGCTTAAACCCTTCTCCAGTAGCTCCGCCTAACGCCCCTCGCACCTCCGCCGACCATGGCCGAGAAACCCTCTCCGCCTCGTCCCCCTTTCTCTTCCTGTGCCGTCCGTTGAACCCACCGACTGCCGTTAAACCTCACTCCTCTGCCACTCTCTCTCTTTCCCTCTCCTAAAGTCTGTTCTTTTCTTTTTTTGATACTGAAGTCTTTTCTTTTCTTGTTGGTCTCCTCGCAGAGGAGAACCGACTGTCATTGCATTAATTATTTTTTTATTTTTGTTGTTATTTATTATTATTATTATCATTATTAATAATATTAATATTCTGTTTATTATTATTATCTTTATTATTATTATTAATATCTATTTCTCTTTCATATATAATATATATTTGGTTAGATTAATTATTGGAATTATTGATATTAATATTGGCATTTATGAATTATACTATTAGTATTTTGTTATTATTATTTAGTATAAAATATTTCTAAAATTAATTTATAACAAATATATTATTTTGCTTGGGCCGTTTAGAAGTTCCATATATATTATTAGATATTTTATCTATTTTAGTAGACTATCCTAGAAATTATTGCTTGACAAAAATTGAGCTTTCAGATTTTCAAATAATTATCTAAATTATTTTTGACCATTAAAATATAGTTTTCTACCTAAATTGTATTTCTACAAACTTAAGACTTTTCTGGGAACACAGTTTCTTTTATATTTTAGTATTTATCTAAACACTATTTTTAACTTGCAAAAATATAAGTTCCCATTTATTATAAATTTTCTTAAAATCATATATATCCAATTTCTATCGATCAATCTCTTGTCATGTCCATGACCAATCCCAAATCTCCTATTCCTCACCAATTCTAGACTACCCTATGTCGACCTTAACTATTCTGACTGTCCTGGACCCAATGGAACCGTCCGTGCCAATATCTGAGGTCACCTTGTATAGTTGTTGCACCGAAGTCGCAGTTCGTACTACCTTGATCATCATAGCACACCAGACGTACTACCAGGCAAGACACCATGTCATTTGTTGTTTATTTATTTTAGCTCACATTTCATGCATTATTTATTTTCTTTATACAAAATAAACTGTGATACATGGCATAACCTGTTAGGACTTACTGTTCATTTATATTTCCAGCTATGTATTATTTTTCTTACACATTAAACCTAGATTTAAGGGACCACCTTTGTATGTTGCATTCATTGGCCTTGACACGTTGTATCACGAAGTTGTGTAACGTATGTAGAACACGGACATACGTGACTGGCTGGCCACCGGTGCGTATAAGCCGTGCGATAGGATTAACCGCTAATAGGATTGCATGCTAGTTTGACTTAGCGGTTATAGAGATTTACTGTTGTGGATACAACATAATAGGCATTGGATGGGAAGAATAGTTCCTTAATGTATGGGTCATATATGCACTGTCTGATTGTCGGTTATCTCCAATGGGAGGTACGGTCCTGATATCCGATTATCTCCACTGGGAGGTACGGTCATGATTGCCGGTTATCTTCAGTGGGAGATACGGTCCTGATTCCTGGTATTCCTGATCCGTCCCATGTGTCAAAGGTTTGTTATTTATTACATATTTACTATAGTACGGTTAAGTACCCTATTGTATGCATCTATTATTTATTTGAGCAATATTTACTCAGTTTATATGGCATGATATTATGTGTCTTGTTACGTCTCTCTGAGGACCTGGTTATCTCCCCAGGTGTGTGCTATTGTCTTTCGCAGGTGTTCTAGCTCTAGCCGTGCTCATCGCTATTTTTTTGAGGATGATTGCACTTGGATCGTCTTCGCTTCGCTCGCCAAAATCTTTCTTTTGTTTATCATGTATTTCTTTTCATAGTTGGTAATGGATTTGTCTCCGTCCAACTACATGTACCAATGACAATTCATAGTCGATTTTATGATATCTTTTATTCTTATATTTTGTGGATGAGATTAGTTAGTTGTAGTTTACTGCATTTTACAGCTTATGTATCCATACGAGGCCTATGTACTTCGTATGAATACAGCTGGCATGTCTACGTTCCTAGTCCTACATATTTTGGGACTGGGGCGTTACATGTTTTTGTGGTGGCCCATGCAGGTCAAGATAAATTGTTTGGTTACTTTACCGTACCAAGCAAGCCTGCGTATAGGATTAGAAGTCTAGGATCTCATCCACATACTTGACCTCTTCGATTCCATATTCGAACTACCGTTCGACTCATCGATTGCATCTTGCTTGATTCCTTCTATCATTATTCTTATCTTCCCTTCGTGCTTGCTAGAGATTGACCCTACTAGTTAGATATCCCAAACACCCTCAGCTTAATTCTTTAAGTTGGGTAGAATACCCTACGACTTGACACAGCCTTGACCATTAAGGGAATACAAATAGCATTATCTAGACCATAGAGACTAGAGAAATTTAACCCATTTGGTCAACCAAGCCTTGGTCAATAAAATCGTAGAATGATGGTATAGGAATAAACAAGACTTAGATCCTTATGACTCTTAGACTATTCATATTTGTTTTTATTCATCTACCATCGTGCCTATATTTTTACTATCTAAACTAATGATGTTAATGTAGCCTAGTTTTTGCAAGCTAAATTCTTTATCAAGCTTGTTCATGACATATGTTATTGGATGCATCCACTAATATTTGCAAAAACAAAAGTTGATCTTTATTTCACAAACTTTGTAAGAAGATTACAAGAATTATGGGAAAGTACAACTATAGGAATCCGATCTGAATGACGATCGCTTTATCCCTTGGACGATGTGAACTTTGAAGACGATAGCCTCTGAAGAATGCAGCAGCACTTTGGCAAGAACTCCTGATCTCTGGTGATGATTTCTGTGTGTGTGATAATGAAGACTTGAAACTCTATTTATAGAGTTTTGGAAATAACCAACTTTTAGTTATTCTGAGTTGCGCATGATAGATTGCGCAGACATTGGACTGCACAAGCAGCAAACTGTGCAGGCAGTTACTCGATCGTGGACTACATGTATGTGACGCGTGGCATTGTTTGATTGAAATACGCTTGGTCGTGTACAGACGGTTGCCACATGGTGAGTAATTGATGGCATATAAGCCACGTGTAAATTTTCAGTTGTCTTGATGGAGTACGCCACATAAATTATGCTGGCTTCAGACTGCGCTGGGATGGACCGCACTGCAGAGAGTCTGGCAGATTGTGCTGCATGTACAGCTGTCCTCGAGCGTTGTGTTGCACGATAAACGAACAGTTTCCTCGTTCTTCATGCTGTCAGCTGTCAGAAGATCTGATTTTCTGTCAGATAATGATGACAAGGCCACGTCAGCTTGTGCGCTTGGATGTGTGCGCAATTCAGCCTGCGCAGTTGAGGTGTTGCGCAATCTGTCTCCTATGCAGTTCAATTGAAGAGTGCACAATTTGATTTTCATGACTTCTTTGATGGGTGCAACTTGATTTTTAGGACCTACAAGACCCCCTTCAAAGTTTTTAAAGTTTGAAAATATTCAAAGCTTCGAAATACTTTGAATTTTGATTTTAAAATCAAGTTGCGCAAGTAATACCCTGTCTGCGCAATTGGAGAAATTAGTTCCTATTTCTTCGGCGCAATCTGAGACGCCTGTTTGCTTTCGAAAAACTATAAATAGTTCTCATTCCTCTTTCTGTTGTTCATTACTTGTTTCCAAGCGTTTGAGAGAGAAAACTCCTGAGCCAACTCCGACCCTTCTCCGTCTTCTCCGTCGACACCAATGGCTCCGAAACGCTCCACCGCCGAGAAGGGCAAAGCCCCCGCTGAGTCTTCGACTCGGGGCTGTGCCTCGCATTTCTCGTCACGAAGTCGGTCATCCCGCATTGCAAGGTAGTGAACTCGATCAAAAACCCTTTTTAGGGTTCTTTTGACACTGTCGAACCTTCGAACCTTTCTCTCTTTAGAGATTTGGTTGAATTGTGCCATCCTGTTTAGGGTTTTGGTTACATGAACTCAATAGTTTTCATTTTTATGAAAACTATTTTCTTGCGCAATCGGTGGAAAGCGCTGGCAAATGTTCAGCGCAATCTGCTGATTTGCGCAAGGTTGTCTAGCGCAAACTGATACTTTGCGCAAGTTGTTCAGCGCAATCTGATGACTTACACAAGTGGATGAGTTGGCACAGCTGGATACTTTGCACATGTAGACTGCATTAGCGTAATTTGATGCTATGCATATAGCGCAATCTGACTCTTGTGCAATTTGCTGATTTTTTAACAGACTCTTTTGACTTTGCATGTACTGAATTCTGTCTTTTTGTTTGATGCAGTCAACCTCAGGGAAGACCCAAATTACGAAGTCTTTACAGGGACTTTAGCTGAGCCAGAGTTTAAGGAGGATCTGTCTCATGTGATATTTCCTCAGTATGCCCTGCCTTCTTCCCGACAGGCCATCTTAGTAGCACAAGACAACGAAACTTTATTGAGTCTGATGAACGGGCAGCCACTGCAATCTGCTGACGCCGTTACTCATAAGAAGCCTCTATTTCTGTTCGGTGAGGCTCTTGATAAGAGTTCTCAGCCGAGACCTCGAGTCGAACAAAGACTCTTTCAGAGAGGTGAGAAGAGGATATTATTACCAGACATTGCCAGGTGCCTCCCTCTATCCCGCTATGCTCATGCGAGTTATCCCAGGAGGATGGACTGGGATATTACTCCTCTCTAGCAAGCCAGAACAGGAAATATTTGTGTGAAGAAAGGACCGAATAACAAGGATATGTTCTATACTCCTCTGAGCGTCACAGCTCCTTGCTCAGAGGATTGAAGCCCGGCTGCATTCCACCGGAGAACTCCTTCCTGTTGCTGCCAGTTAGAACACCGATCTTTGCGAATGAATTTGCGAAGGTCGAGGGAAGATATCCGGATCAGGACATCCGATTGACAGGTCTGGTGAACCCAGATAACAAAAGATGGAACTGCATAACCAATTGGATATTGGTTCAGTTCGAAGAGAAGCTTAAAGAGATTGAGCTGTACCAGGCGGTATACTCTACTGTATATGGATTCTACCCCAACCCTCATCTGTTTCTTGCTTTGGCGGAGAGGTACAATTTTAGGACAGGGACTTTCATGACACCCTGTGGAGAGATTGGACTAGCTCTTCATGAGATGAAGTATATCTCGAGCTTACCAATGGGAGACTTCCCCTATGAAGAATTTGTTCCAAAAAATGACGAGTTGGACCGACTTCATCGAAAGAATGCTGAGATGGTGGCCGTTTTCAAAGAACTGCTATGCCACTATAAGATTTGCTCCATGTATTACAAGAGTGGTTCCTCTGGTACTTGCTACTCATGAAAGTGGTTGCCCTATCTCTTCTTTAACCACATCATCGAGAAGAAGACTAAGGATCACGATACGTGCAACCCTACCTTCTTCAAACCACTCAGCCATAGTGAGGTGATAGGATTGATGGAGGAAAACAAGGAAATGGATATCAAGATTGATGATGAACTTCAATACCCTCCTTTCAAGACAGGAGATTTTATTGAAAGTTTCATGAGAATGGGCTATAGGCCCATGTCAAAGGAAGCCCAGCTGGCGGGTTTCCTCACATATTGGCTCCGACGATTCGTCGTCCCTGGAGCGAGCGCCGTAGATCGCTTCCATCGCGATGTGCTCTTTGCTGCAGTCCGTTTAGTCTTTGGCTACCGGATGGATCTGCTATCAGCGATGACCTGCAGAGTGAACGTGGGTCTTCGTCTTTTTGTTGATTCAATGCTCAAGGGGAAAGGAGAGAAAAAGAACTTCCCTCGGCTGGAGCTTCCCTACACTTATTTTTTCGGATGGTTGCTTCTACACCATCCTTCATTGATGAACCCTGACATGCGAACGGTCAGCGGAAGATTCTTGCAGAGATTCTCTAGGAGCAAATGGATATATACCAGCCTAAGAGATTGCAGAAGAGCCCTGAATCTAGGGAAAGGGTAGAATTTCTATTGTGTTCCCCCTCCAACTGGTTATGAATATATGTCTACAAATCTGGTTGATCTTGGGAGGCAGCCTTTGGGTCATGCGGCATTTGATTGGCTAAGGACAATTAGGCCGTCGTACTTGGTTTATATATTTGAAGATGAATGTTACTTGGAACCATATCTCCCCAGCCGCTTTGTCCGTCAATTCAGCTACGACCAATTCCACGTAGGTAACGCCATAACATGCCTGCAAGGACAAGGCTATCTGATTGATGGAGCCCGGGCATAGGCTTATTATAACGTTCGAGATACAAGAACAATGTTCTCGATGCCGACGAAGAGCGACCATGGCCCGCGGATGCTGTACACATATTCCATCTTCTACACATCGGCGAACACCTTTGCTGAGAATTTCAGTCTTGCCGATAGCTTCGCGACAGCTACCAGATTAAAGAAGGGAACAACTGTTGTGGTGGCTCCTGGCAACGAAGAAGAACGTGAACCGGCCGATGCACCGTTGGAAGCTTCAAGGGAAGCCAACTTCCCGGAAGAAGTCAACGAACCATTGCGCATCTCTTTGAAAGTTGTCAAATCTCCCGCCAAGGAGAGGAAGAGAAGGAGAGAAGAACCTTCTTCTCTAGTTGCGAAGAAGAAACTTGTCATGGAACCATCAGAAAGGGTCACGACCCGATCACAATCTCGGCAGCAGGCCAAATCAACTCAAAGAGAAGAGGCGGCGACCCCGACCTCTATCCAAAGGCAAGACAATGTTATAGATATAGAGAGTCCAGAGAGACCTCTACATAGAAAGAAGTTAGTCCTCCGGAGAAAGAAGGTAGTCACTCCTCGACCTATGTCATTGGTCGTAGCTAGTGCTATTGCCGTAGTTACAATGTCATCTCCTACTCCTACCCCTGAACCCAGGCAGGAAACTCCTAGTTCAGAACAGAAAGATGAGGCTGTAGAGCCCAGGGAAGACATTGTGGAGAGAGAGGATGAAGTTTTGCGATCTTCTTCACTCGCAGTGGAAACGACACAGCTTCCTGCTACACTAGGAACACTCCATAAAGAAGAAGATCGTTTAATGATTGATGCATTGAATGATTGCGACTTCGACCTGCAGGATGATGTTGATCCGACCGTCGCAACGGGCATCGAAGAAGCGCCAAAGGACAGTAAAGATACATCAACAGAAGTTGTTGATGATACTTTAAATCCAGAAGAGGACGCTAATGTCCATGTATCCCCAAAAGCTGTTAATGACACGCTGAATCCTGAAGAGGATGTCGAGGTGCGTGTGTCTCCAGAAAAGAATACGGGTGAAGAAGTAGCACCTAAAGAAACTACTCCTGTTGATCCCAAAGGTATTAAATGAGATTGTCAATCTTCTTTTCATAGATTAAATGGCTGACATCTACATTTTTTATCTATGCAGAAATCGAATCATCTCCAGTTCCTCCCACATGCACAGATATAGTACCCATAACGGCTATAGCTAGTGGTAGCCGACATTTTTCGGGTGGCTCTGAGGCAGGTAGTAGCTAGGCAGTAATGTCTGAGGCTACTTCTACTAGATTGGAACCTGTGCCAACAGATGACAGACTTGTTGCTGATCCAAGTCATGGTAAGATTACTTTTTTACTTTTGATATTTTTCGATTAGTTGCAAATGAAACCAAAATGATAAGGTTCATTTGATTTCGCAGAAGAACATCCGGGAGGGGCAGCTAGCTCTACAATGGCTCCTCTATCCAGAGAACCCGCTGCACGTCTATCCCAAGCACCTGCTGCTTCGTCGTCAATGGGAGTAGCCGCTACTCCTGGTGCTCTGGCTACTAACCGATTTATCATTAGCTCCTTCACCAACCTTTTCTTTAATTCGTTGGGACCCCTAGTAGATAGGGTGATAGAGAAAAAAGATGCTGGTTTCTCTATAGTTAGAGGTCCAACATCTTATCTGATCAATGCCATCCGCAGTCAAGGCGACGAAGCTCAAGCCGTTTTTCTTGAACATGTACTAGACGAGCTGGAGGCATCGGTTAGAATATACAAAGAGCTTAATAGGGGGGAGATGGAGCTCTTGGTACAGGCTGAATTCGAGAAGATGTCACAAGAAGTTGCAGTTGCGAAGGTTGATCTCCAAGTTCTCTTGGACACTTTCTCTACTAAGTCTGCTGAGTATAATTCCCAAGTGGAAACAATAGCATCTGTTGCTGAAGAAAAGGAGAGGAAAGTTGCTGGGCTGCAAGCAGAATCTGCCCGTCTTCAAGAAGAGCTGAGACTTGTTCAGCTTGCTCTGGAGGATGAGGCCACACAACATCGGGCTGCAGTTCAACAGCTGAACGCTCTGACTCAAGAAAGAGATGAGTATGGCGCAACTCATCAAGATGAAATCTCTCGCAGAATAGTAACCATGCCATCTTTCGATGATAAGTCTGGGATGGAGGAAGCTAGGAAGCGAGTGATGGACTCTCGTGAGGAGTGACTGCAATCTTTAAAGCAGCATATGACTAACTTGATGACCCCGCCAGCGGAATAAGAAAGACTTCAATTTTTTTTTTGTGACATGTAATATTGTAATGTCTTTCAATTTTGATCAATAAAAAGATATTTTCTTGGTGGCTCTATTATTTATTGTATATCTTATTCAGATATAAATAATAGCGATGGAAAATATATTCAGAGGTACAAGACATGATATATTTCTTGAATTTAGAAAATAATTATATTCAATTATATCTGCTCAGAGGTAATATGGACATGGCAGAATATAATTTGTTGAATATCATTATTTCAGTAGACAACTTAATCAAAGATGACAAGTTGCTGATATGAACGAAATGGATAATTCGTCAAAATGTGTAAACGAAATGAATCGTTAGGATGAATGGATGAACCGTCAAATAAATTAAATGAACGGGTGAACCGTCTGATAGATGAAATGAATGGGTGAACCGTCAAATAAATGTAATGAACGGGCGAACCGTCGGATGTATGTGATGAACGGGTAAACCGTCAGATGAATATGATGAACGGACGAACCGTCGGATGGATGTAATGAACGGGCGAACCGTCAGATGAATATGATGAACGGGTGAACCGTCGGATGGATGGAACGAACGAATGAATGGGCGAACCATCAGATGAATGTAATGAACGGACGAACCGTCGGATGAATGAAATGAACGAACGAATCGCCAGATGAATGTGACGAATGGGTGAACCGTCAAGCAAATATAATGAATATGATGAACGGACGAACCGTCGGATGAATGTGTCACTTCCTTGTCTTACAAATCTCTGTCTATAAATAGAACAGAAAATCAGATAGACTGATCACTTTCACTTTTCAACATAAAAATGTCGTCTGGAGATGCATCCAAGAAGTCTGAGATCGCCTCAAAGGTTGAAGCGGTTACTGAAGAACGTCCAGTCGAGCCGGTTCAGCCAAAGCAGACAAAGGCAGGTGAAGGTTCGTCTGTACCCAAGCCGCCAAAGGACAACTTGGATTTCCTTCTTGAACCAGGGAAGACAGAGGAAGAAGAGGCCATGAGGATGGCTGCTTGCAAGTTTCTGGTGGGTTCGAGCAAGAATATTCTCGACTCTTTTGCCGACTATGTCTTCGATAAGGACGGCAGTGGCCCGCGTCCCAATTTTGAGAAGGATGATAGTGACCTTCCTTGATATTATGTACTATCATTCATGATGAAATAAAATTGAATATTATTTATAAACTTGTCTGATGATTACAAGCAATGTCTTTTACATTTATACATAATACTTTTTGAGGAATTTGCCATTGATGAGCATCATTCCAACTCGACCGTCCAGCTCTGAGAGTTGATAGGCTCCATTTGAGAAGACTTTGCTCATAATGTAAGGCCTTTCCCACTTCGCATCGAACTTGCCTTTGCTCATGTGAGTCATAGTCATAGGACATCTACTGTTAAAACAAGCTCTCCTTTCTGAAAGGCTCTGACCTTAACTTTGCGATTGAAAGTCTTCGAGATGCGGGCTTGATATAACTCAATATGCTGTTGAGCCATTAACCGCTTCTCATCGAGCACTTCTAATTCTTGGAGTCGAAGAAGGTCGTTGTTCTCTGTAGTGAGTTCATTGGCAATGGCAATCCTTAAAGATGGAATTTGAAGTTCCAGAGGTAGAACTGCTTCACAACCGTACACCAAAGAGAAGGGTGTACAGCCTGTAGGGTTGTGGACCGTAGTACGGTAGGCCCAAAGATATTCTCCAAAGCTTTTCACTCCAGTTTTGTTTGTTAGTAGATACAAACTTTTTGAGGAGCTTGATGATAGTCTTGTTGAAAGCTTCAGCCAAGCCATTAGCAGCAGGATTGTAAGCTGTCGAAGCGACATTGTCAATCCGATGATCGTCACAGAACCTTGTGAATTTTTGGCTGATGAACTGAGGTCCGTTGTCATGAATAATTCTTCGAGGTACACCAAATCTATAGATGATATGATGTTTGACGAAGTTGATGACACTGCTAGTCTTGACTTCAGCCAATGGTATAGCTTCGGCCCATTTGGAGAAATAGTCGGTTATTGCCAGTATGAACCGATATCCTCTAGAAGAAGGAGGATTGATGGGACCTATAATGTCCATTCCCCAGGCTTTAAAAGGCCAGGAAGCAGCAGTCGGATAAAGGAATTCTGATGGTTGATGAATGAAATCTACGTGGATTTGATAAGCTCGACATTTTCTTGCATATTCGATGGCATCAGATACCATAGAGGGCGAGTAGTAACCCATGCGTTAGATACGATCCTGTAGCTTAGGACCAGGTTGATGTGCTCCGCAGACACCGTCGTAAGCTTCACGCAATACTTGCTTTGCTTCATCACCAGCAAGACAGCGCAAGAGTAAGCCGTCATAAGTTTGCCGGTAAAGAGTTTTGGTGGTCTGATTGTAGTAGAATTGCAGAGATCGTCAACGAATACTCGTAGCTTCCTTTGGATCTTCAGGAAGTATGTCATGAACTACGAAGTCGATGAAAGGAGTTCTCCAATCTTCACTGATAACATTGGCTTCAGTAAAATTACTGAACTCAATATTACGATTGTTTTCGATGCAGAACAATTCCCGATTAGAGATAACCACCACCTGCTGTCTTTTGATAGGGATGGCTAAAACTGCTGCAAGATTAGCCAAAGCATCTACTTCAGTATTGCAAGCTCATCGAACATATTCGATAAAGAGGGCTTTGAATGATGTAGCCATGTTGATTGCCGCTTCATAGTAAGGTACTAGATCTTGATGGCGGACTTCATAGGTTCCTCTAACCTGATTAACAACTAGCTTGGAGTCACCATAAACTTCAAGATATTCGACGTCTAGTTGTTTAGCTAACTGAAGACCGATGAGTAGAGCATTGTATTCTGCTACGTTGTTGGAGCAGGGTTCATCTAAGGAGTAGGCTCTTTGAATAGCTGACCCATCTGGAGAAACAAGGACAACTCCAACACCTGCGACAATGGCACCATTGGGTCCAATCCTAGATGCACCGTCAAAGAATAGACGCCAAGTAGGAAATTCTTTGAAGATCATATTTGATTCCAATGTCTCGTCTGGAATTTCATCATAGAGTTTGGATGTCTCTGGAACATGATGAGCTGCTAAGAAATCCGCCAGTGCTTGACCTTTGACAGACTTTTGAGGAACATATACCATGTCATATTGGGCTAGCAGAATGGCCCATGTAGCCAGCCGAGAATTGAGTATGCTGGATTTCTTCATCAGTACCCGAAGAGGGTTAACTCGGGATATGACATGAATAGTTTAGCCAATGATGTAATACCGAGTCTTTTGAACAGCAAACATAAGAGCTAGGCATTCTTTTTCAACCGGACTATAACGGTGTTCGGTACCAATCATAGTATGACTGAGATAATATATGGCCTGTTCATGGCCTTCTTTGTTCTTTTGGACAAGTAAAGCGTCCAATGAATGATCTATAGCACGGACATACATTAAGAATGGTATGCCTGAAATCGGTAGCACCAAGACTGGTGGGTTCATGAGATATCACTTTATGTCGTCAAATGCTCGTTGACATTCTTCGGTTCAAATGAAAGATACACCCTTCTTCATTAGTTGAGTAAATGGTCTGCAGCGTCCAAACAGATTCGAAATGAACCTCCTGATGTACGCAAGTCGACCTTGGAATCCTCGTAGCTCTTTTAGGTTGCGTAGAGGACGCATCTCTTGAATGGCTTTGATCTTCTCAGGATCCACATGTATACCTTTAGAGGTAATGAGGAAGCAAAGAAATTTTCCATTAGAGACACCCAAGAATGACTTGGTGGGATTCATTTTGAGTTGATATTGGCGCATGAGGTTGAAGATAGTTCTCAAGTCTTGGATGTAGCTTCCTTTAGGCGACTCTTGACAGCAATATCGTCGACGTAGCATTCGACAGTCTTGCACAGATGATCTCGAAAGATGGTACTCATGGCTCGTTGGTAAGTTGCACCAGCGTTCTTGAGACCAAATGGCATTACAGTGTAGCAGTAGACTCCGCGAAGAGTGCGAAAAGAAGTATGTTTTTCATTTCAGGATTCATCCGAATCTGATTGTATTCGGAGAATCCATCCATGAAAGATATTCGCTCGAACCCATAGGTGTTGTCAATCGTGACGTCCGTGATAGGGAGAGAAAATTCATCTTTTGGACATGCTTCATTAAGATCCTGAAAGTCGATGCAGACTCAAACTTTTCCAGTTTTCTTTAGAACTGGGACGACGTTGGCTACCCAATCTGGGTGCTGCTCTTCTCGGATAAAGCCATAAGCGATGAGCTTCTTAACTTTGTCGTCGATTGCGTCCATCATTTCTGGCTTGAAGCGCCGTTGTTGCTGTTTGACCGGTTTTGCATTTGGCAGAATATTCAATTTGTGAGTAGCAACTTTGGGATCTAGACCTGGCATGTCTTCACAGCTCCAGGCAAAGACATCAATATATTCTTGAATAAAAAGAATTAATTCTTATTTATCTGCCTCTGGAAGGTTCTTGCTGATGAATATTGGACGAGGTGACCCGCTCTCTCCTACATCAATTTGAACTAATTGATCTTCAGTAGGAGGTTTCCTTTGTTCGAATCGGAGTTTCCATTGGGTATCCATTCGTTGAGCCCAAGGATCTGTTTCGACATTTTTTTCAATATCCTCGTCATAGCCTTCTGGAAGTTCGACGGAGACCATGTTAGATGATACGATCAATCGATGAACTTGACCGATGCTGGTGTCAGAATCCCATGATCTGGAATCAGAAGAGTTAGAGCGCTCTTCACTATCGGATTCAGAGGCTGCTGTGGATAATATCGGAGGTGAAGCATATCCGAGACCTCTTTTGGTCCTACTATAGTACATCTCTGATTTTTCTTTCGGAACAGCCGTACGGATAGGAATTCTTCTACCCTTACTGTAGTTGAGACCATTCTTGAAGTCATAACCCATCTTTCGGATGATGTCTTTTGATTGTTGACTATAACGACGGAGTTGAAGATGTCCCGTATCGTTACTCTTGCCATCATCCGTATAGCTGAATTGTTGTACTGGTCCTTTACTAAAAAGTATTGGACTCTCGCCTTTCTTTCAAGAAGGGACAACAAAATATGAATCATCTGGGTGTTCGAGTAAGACTTCTGTTTGAAGAGACTGTACAACTCCCATTGTAAATGACTGAAAGCTATCTAACATATCCAAATAGCACTTAGCATGATAAATGACATCAGTATACTGGAAAGTAGATGCTTTTTCATTAATTTGTACATCTGTATTTATAGCAGGACCTTTAGCCTTAACATGCTTGGTCAGATTGATTACAAGAGGGGGAGAAGAAGAACGTGGAGGAGGATTGGCCTTGTTACGACGAAGGTCAATAACAAGCGGCTCAGAGGAGGTGAGCTCCCTTTTATCCTTGTTATGAGATAAATTAATAACAAGTGGCTCAGAAGAGGTGAGCTGCCTTTTTTCCTTGTTACGACGTAGGTCGATAACAAGTGGCTCAGAAGAGGTGAGCTCCCTTTGATCCTGACCATCATCAGTTGGTTGCTTCTGGACTGGCAAGTGAATAGCCAGTGGTTTGGGGGATTGAGGATGAGAAACACGCCCTTTGACAGGTATGCTGAGGGTGTCATTAGGCACTGCTTCTTGTTCATCTTCAGTGTCCAGAGCCAGTACAACTTTTATAAACTCATCCTTGTATATACGAGCATCGTTGCAGTATGCTTCGACACCTTTGAACGGATAGAGATCAGCAACCTCCTTTTGAACCTCTCCATTGTCATCGACATATTTGAAACATTGATGGAGAGTCGAAGGAACAATGTTATGTTCATGCAGGAATGGTCTTCCCAACAGAGCATTGTAAGAACAACCATGGTTATCAATGATGTAGAAGGTCACCTTTGTACGGAGATTGCCTATTTAGAGTTTTAGGCGAATCTTGCCCAGAGGCTCGCTCCTTCCCTGGTTGAACCCAAGGATGGTGGTGATTGTACTGGAAAGACTATGCACTGGGATCTTCAATGCATCTAACATTGTCTTCGACATGATGCTGAGAGCAGACCCTGGATCTATCAGAATACGATCGACTTTTATCGAGTCGACATATCCTGTACAGTATAGAGGTCGGTCATGCCTATTATCTTCCATTAGCATGTCATCTTGTGTGAAAGTTATGTTTGGAATTAACTCCAACACACTATGACAATGGAGGCAAGAGACTGGCTCTGCTTTTGGCTTCTTTAGAAGGACTAGACAGGTTTCTGCCTGCATGAGAGCTTCACTCAGAGTTTCTCGAGTCTCTTTGGAGAGGCGTAAGAGCTCAAAAATTGACAGCTAGGTCGGTGTATTGGCTAGTTGAGCCAAGATATCAAAGTTGTAAGGCTTTTCAAGTCCAGAAGGAGATGACTTCTTCAAAGGTTTGTCGAAGCAGACTTGTTGTTTGCCTTGTCGGCTACTGTTGGCTTGGGAGGAGTGGGTTCTACAACCGGTGAGGGGGCAGTAGGAATATCCTCAATGGAAACAGGTTGCACTGGAGCGGGCTCAGAAGAAGAAGCAGGATTCTCCTGAGCTTCGGGATAATCCTTTAGATAGGCTTTCCCTGATCTGGTGCCCAGCAGAATTTTCTCGTCAACTATGGGGTCAAAAGACACCATATTGCAGATCTTTGTTTTGCCCTTAGAGCGGTCTTTCTTCTTGGAGGAGGAAGAGGAAACTTCGAACTCTGAAGCAAGATCAGGGTGAATCCACATAATCTCGCCATTGTCAAGAGACAAGGAGACGAGACCTTCACTTCGTGGAGGAGAGAGATTCTCGATCTCAAGAGTAGCTTTGGGGATAGGGATAACACCGTGTTGTACCATCTGTGGAGGGAAGTCACCGAATTGAACTGAGACCATGTTCGCGATAACAGTCTTCTCGTCTTGCTGCAGAGTGACAACACCGGCGTTGACTAGCTCCTGAATTTTGCCTTTGAGCACATAACATGCTCGAGTGGGATGCCCAATGAACCTGTGATAGACACAGTACTTAGGATGATCAGTTTTACCAACTTCATCAGGCTTCTTCGGATCTGGGAGTTGGAGCTTATTGCTTTTGATCAAGCAATCAAAGATGCTCACGGTGTCATTCTCGTCAAAGGAATACTCTACTTTCGGACGAGGTTCCCTTGGTGGAGGTGCAGAAGGAGTAGAAGTAGACGTAGGTAGAGCTACGTTGATCGCCAGAGATTCTTTGTTCTTCAAGTTGATATTCAACGTCTCTTTTTCCTTGCGGTTGTTCTGGCAATTACCACCACTCGATGTCTGTTGTTCATCCCGATCGGGGTTAGACATGTGTACCCCTAGCTGTTTGAATTTGTCAGCACTAACTTCAGCTGGTTTAGCATTGACAATGAAGGATGGCCAGTCTTGGAACTGAGTTGACCCTGTCTACATGCTGATGATAGGCAAAAGATTTGCCTTGCAGGTGTCTATGGTCACAGCGGCCGGAGTTCCAGGAGGCATTTTTAAAGCTTCTCGGCGGAACCTTTCAATGAAACTCTCAGTGGTTTCATTATGCCTTTTTTTGATTTTATTAAGGGCTGACATGGTCATGTCATTGATCCCCTCATAGAATCGTTCCAAAAAGATTTGTTTAAGACCTGAGAAGGAAGTGATACAACCATCGGGCAAGCTTCTATACCAATCGTATGCCACACCGGCTAAACAGCCGACGAATACCCTGGTAAGAAGAGCATCATTTGGCTGAAGTTGGACAGTCATTACCTCAAAATGGTTAATGAACTGGCTAGGAGAAGTGCTGTCATCAAACATAGAGATTGTTAGAATCTTGTACTTTGGAGGAAATGGGACTTCCTTTCATTCAACTGGGTAGGGTTGTTTGATCCCCAATCTCTGTAAGTTGTACTTTTCTTTGAAGGCCTCGAATTGAGTGCGCAGGAGTTTGACAGCTTCATTAGCATCCTCCACTGATGTAGAAGGAGCAGGCTGAATCAGAGTATTCGGGGGAAGAACAACGTGGTAAGCACTACCCCCAGCACCTGACTGACTGGGTGTAGGTTGAATTGGTACAAGGGGTACTTGATGAGATGCTACCCCCAGCCCTATATTGACAGGTACCGACGATGCTATGATTTTAGGATTTGCAGCAGGTACAGTCGGTGGTACTGTATGTTGGGCCACGATGATAGAATGCATACTTGCAACCATTTCAGCCATGGTCTTCAGCTTGTCTTCTAGCGCAGCTATTCGCTGTTCTTGACTAGCCGAACTAGAAGCATCTGGGTCTTCAGTGACAACATAAGCTGTCACTTCTCTAGGCACAATGGAGGACACTGTCTGTTCCGAACTTTCGCTGTATGCATCATAGTCGAAGAAAGAATCATCTCCTGAGTGAGAAAGAGGAAGATGACCGGAAGAATCTTGAAGATTCCTTTGATCGATTGTGTTTCGGCTTCGGGATCGGGTATGTTGGAATACTCCATCAGAAGATTCTTGGAGTAGATCCAAATACCGCTGGCTGGGCCTGCGAGGCTTGCCGTGCTTGGAGCACTTCCTACCCCCAGTGTCTCGAGAGGTCATGTTGACGGAAGCGTATAAAACTTCATCTTCATCTTCATCTTCATCTTCATCTTCTGACATAGGTTTAGAGTTTGTAAAGTTCAGACGATCGAAGACAGATCATTTTGTTGTCTAACAACAGCACTTGATGACAACCTTGTGGTTACAATGGTGTCCAAGTGGTTGTACTGGAGGTGTTGAGATGTTGTCCCATTTTTGCTTAAGGTATTCTCGGAGATCGGGAATAATGACAGAACGAGAAGAAGTTCGAGGGATATGTTCTTTAACAACATTCGGAACATGGTTCCGGTTCTTCAAATATTTTGTCCCATGAGTGTACAGGGAAGTACTCATTTCATTAGCATAGGCGTCAGGATTTTTGATCCTGGAAGTTTGCCTCTGATACTGGTTGGTCTTCGGCATTGGCTGTTTGCGTTTCACCGAAGTTGGTCTATTGAGATAGGTTCTTAAATAAGCAAACTCACCCCCAGGGGTTTCTGTCTGAGACACCAGCAATTTTTCCTGTTTTGAGCGGGATATCTTGAGAGTTGGAAGATCTTGGAATTCTGCTACTGGAGTAGGCAGAATACCTCTTTGATCAGTACACTTCTCTTTAGCAAGGAGGTAAGAAGAACTCTTGTTTGAGAGAGTTCTTGTACTGACTGGTGCCGAGGCACGTTCAGATTGATCTTCTACGATAAAAACCGAGAAAGACTGAGAAAAGACCAAAGGGCCTTTTCCTTTGTTTTGTGAAGAAGGGTTAGCTAAAGAGCGTTTCCCTCTGTTGTCTTCCAAGTCGTGGGACGAGAAAGTTTGAGAAAAGACCAACGGGCCTTTTCCTTTATTCTGAGGTGGAGGAGGAATAGTCAACAGACTACCCCCAGTAGATTGCGCTGGAGCAACAGGGTGCTTGAGAAGAGGAGCAGAGGTTTTTTCCTTGCTGTGAGAAGAAGAGAGATTAGCCAAAGGGCTGTCCCTCTTAGACTGTGTTGGCACAGTTTGCGCAGGGGTTGGAGTGGTTGTTGGCGCACTGACAGGTTGCGCATGAGGAGCTTTGACAGAAGGTCTTCTGGCCACAGTCACAGCAGCTTGCACAACAGGAGTCTTGATGCCAGAGTGCTTGAGTTGCACTCTGGTTGCTGGAGTGGTGGACTGCGCAGGAAGAGTTGCAGCCAAGTGCGCCAGGGGAAGAGGAGTCTTGCACTTTGACAGAGCAGCATAGGAAGTAGGTTGTGCACTGGCAAGGGGAGCAGCATACTGCGCATAGGCAGTAGCAGCAGACTGCGCAACAGTCTTGGCAGCAGAGACAATAGACTGTGCAGCAGGCTGAGCTGCAGAGGCAGTAGACTGCGCAACAGTCTTGGGAACCGACACTGGGTGAACTTTGCTCGTGGCAGAAGTTGTTGCATTGCGAGGGGTGGTCATGGAGTTGATCATCGCCTCGTAGGCCGTCTGGTTGACCTTTACAACCAGCGTCTTCTGCGTCTTTTCGATAGACGCAACGTCACATTGAGTTGCCACTTCCTCGTCAGAGGAGAAAGTCGTCCTCAGCAGAGTCGCCATTTTGTTTGCAAAAACAAAAGTTGATCTTTATTTCACAAACTTTGTAAGAAGATTACAAGAATTCTGGAAAAGTACAACTATAGGAATCCGATCTGAATGACGATCGCTTTATCCCTTGGACGATGTGAACTTTGAAGACGATAGCCTCTGAAGAATGCAGCAGCACTTTGGTAAGAACTCCTGATCTCTGGTGATGATTTCTGTGTGTGTGATAATGAAGACTTGAAACTCTATTTATAGAGTTCTGAAAATAACTAACATTTAGTTATTCTGAGTTGTGCAGGATGGATTGCACAGACATTGGACTGCGCAAGCAGCGAACTGCGCAGGCATTTACTCGATCGTGGACCACCTGTATGTGATGCGTGACATTATTTGATTGAAATACGCTTGGTCGTGTACAGACGGTTGCCACAATGTGAGTAATTGATGGCATATAAGCCACGTGTAAATTGTCAGTTGTCTTGATGGAGTGCGCCACATGAATTGTGCTGGCTTCAGACTGCGCTGGGATGGACTGCGCTGCAGAGAGTCTAGCAGATTACGCTGCATGTACAGCTGTCCTCGAGCGCTGTGCTGTACGATAAACGAACAGTTTCCTCGTTCTTCGTGCTGTCAGCTATCAGAAGATCTGATTTTCTGTCAGATAATGATGACAAAGCCACGTCAGCTTGCGCGCTTGGATGTGTGCGCAATTCAGCCTGCGCAGTTGAGGTGTTGCGTAATCTGTCTCCTGCGCAGTTCAATTGAAGAGTGCACAATTTGATTTTTATGACTTCTTTGATGGATGTAACTTGATTTTTAGGACCTACAACTGACGTATTGTCAACTCAGAACCGGTGCATGATGGTCTGATCAACCTAGTGCACCTTGGTTCGCTTTTGTCTATCGTTCTACGTGGATGGGGACATAGTTATACTTGTCCTCTAGAATCCCATCCGCGACTGCCTTGGCAACTCCTTTTGAATTATTCGGTCGCCTTTGAAACACGTATTCGTATTCGATAACACCTCCTTCGAATTCTATAATGCTTTCGCCTTCACCTATTTTAGAAGGACGAAAGCGTTATACTAGAACTTCCTCTAGCCTTCCTATCGATTATGACCATTCTCACTCGATGCTGCTATATCTTCATCCTAAACCACTCGTCCTTTTTTTGGCCCTATATTCGCTATCATGAACCTTCCAAATCACTTAATTTAGGCATGAACCTAATCGATCTCATATTCGTGCCTCAACCTACTAGGTCTCTAACTTATTTCTCTTGATAACATATCATTCTCTATTGCATGATACTCTTGATTTAAACTTTAGATCCTTAATCTTCTACTCGTGCCTTAACTCACGACCCTCGTAACCATACCCGTATTAAATTCTATGATTTAGATCACGATTTCTTACGACATGATTTTGTGAAAATATTGTCGTTCTTTGTTCCCCATCGATACCCCCTTGTGTCTTCTCACCCCCTACTAATTCTTAATTTCGAGGACAAAATTATTTTAAGTTGGGTAGGATGTAAAACCCCTAAATTTCTATTATATTTTTATTAAATTTGGTACTGATTTAAAATTTTGTATTGTACGTCTCAATAACGTATTGTACGTCGCTTGTAAGATTTCGTTTTTTTCTTGCTCGTTGAGTGCGAATATGTGCGAGCGTACACATTTTTAGAAAAATGTTTTCTATTTTCGAAGTGATATATATAATAATTATTTTTGCCATTATACAAAATTACTAAGTTTGTTATTTTAAGCATTTTCTTTCTAACATTTAATAATAATAAATTATATTTCATTGTATACTAGAAAAGCAAAATTTCGAATAAATAACAATGCATACATATATCATAATTAATTATTAGCTTATTTTTAAATAAATAATAATGTATTTTTGAAATTATTATTATAGTATTTTTGAAAACATATTTTGAAATTATTGTGGCGATTTAAATCTTGATTTGAATTTATGGATTTATTTAAATAGTTAAATATTTTAAATTTGATTTATCCCATTTGATTTTAAATTAAAAGAATTTAATTTAATTTAAATTGGATTTGTATTTGGATTTGAATTTGATTGATTCTAAACTAAATTATGAATTATCTAATTGGGTTTTAAATCTTCCTACTTATCCAACTGGGAATTTTTACATCCTATAAATAGGAAGGTACTCCTCCAATATTTTTCCCTATAATATTCCTCCACAAATTCTACAACCAAACGTGCGTGCATCGTGTCTGTGTTCCCCGTCCAATCCTAGTTCCATCTTTTACAAATACATTATTTCACCTTCCCCGTGTCCACATTTCGGACACATCTCCTCATCACCATCATGTGTCACGCAGGACACGTAATTCCTAACTACCTAACCCAAACTCCCTGTCTTCCTCGGCCTGTTGCCTTGACCTCGACTTAGCGTCTGCACCACCATCGTCGTCCACTCCTCGGCCCATCACAGCCCGTACCCTCTCCGGTTTATCACCATCACCCGAACCCTCCGCCACTATCTCGCCCAACCGATCTCCCCACCACCTCCTCCTTCTTGCCCGACTTCCCGACCCCGGTTGTTCCTACCACCATCAACATTTTTGCCGACTTCAACATCATCACCGCCATCACCATCTAAACCGTCGTGGCTTACCCCCAGCCTCCGCACGGCCAGCCAAGCTCCCCGCCGGATCTCTTCTTGGCCGCAGTCACCACCAACGATAACCACCACCACATCACACACAGAAAAGAAAAAGAAACTGGGAACCCTAACCTTCTAGTCCACGAACACATCAAACACCACCACCGCCGAGCGTTCGTTTCTTCCCCGTCCCGCCACCGCGAGAGCTCCACGTACGCCGTACCACGACAGCGCGAGCCTCCTCCGCGCGCCTCACCTGATCGGTACCGTTGAGCCGCGTGCCTGGTCCTGTCTCCACACGTGGTCGGCCGTGGACCACGGCCGTACGACGCTGCGGTCTCGAGGGCTTCCGTCGCCCCTCGCTCCCTTCATCCATCTCCCTTCTCGATCACTCCGCCCAGCCGAGAACCTTCCGACGCCGCCTAAACCCTTCTCCGGCAGCTCCGCCTAACGCCCCTCACACCTCCGCCGACCATGGCCGAGAAACCCTCTCCGCCTCGTCACCCTTTCTCTTCCTCCGCCGTCCGTTGAACCCGCCGACCGACGTTAAACCCCACTCCTCCGCCACTCTCTCTCTTCCCCTCTCCCAAAGTCTGTTCTTTTCTTTTTTTGATACCGAAGTCTTTTCTTTTCTTGTTGGTCTCCTCGCAGAGGAGAACCAACTGTCAGTGCATTAATTATTTTTTATTTTTGTTGTTATTTATTATTATTATTATTATTATTAATATTAATATTCTGTTTATTATTATTATCTTTATTATTATTATTATTATTATTAATATCTATGTCTCTTTTATATATAATATATATTTGGTTAGATTAATTATTGGAATTGTTGATATTAATATTGACATTCATGAATTATACTATTAGTATTTTGTTATTATTATTTAGTATAAAATATTTCTAAAATTAATTTATAACAAATATATTATTTTGCTTGGGCCGTTTAGAAGTTCCATATACATTATTAAATATTTTATCTATTTTAGTAGACTATCATAGAAATTATTGTTTGACAAAAATTGAGCTTTCAGATTTTTAAATAATTTTCTAAATTATTTTTGACCAGTAAAATATAGTTTTCTACCTAAATTGTATTTCGACAAACTTAAGAGTTTTCTGGGAACACAGTTTCTTTTATATTTTAGTATTTATCTAAACACTATTTTTAACTTGCAAAAATATAAGTTCTCATTTATTATAAATTTTCTTAAAATCATATATATCCAATTTTTATCGATCAATCTCATGTCCATGACCAATCCCAAATCTCTTATTCCTCACTAATTCTAGACTTTCCTATGTCGACCTTAACTATTCTGACCGTCCCGGACCCAATGGAACCGTCCGTGCCAATATCTGAGGTCACCTTGTATAGTTGTTGCACCGAAGTCGCAGTTCGTACTACCTTGATTATCGTAGCACACCAGACGTACTACCAGGCAAGACACCTGTAATGCTTGTGGTCTGTATTACGTATTTCTGGAATACGTGTACGTATTTTATTCTGTATTTGCATGATTCCTTGTTAGCTTGTATCTTGGCTTGGTTATTTCTTGGCTTGGTTCGGCTTGGCTCGGTTTTCTTTGGTTCAATATGAACCAATGTGAACCCCCTACCTACCACCACCATTGTATTTATTAATCCATTCTCTCTATTCTCTCTCTTCATTAATCATCTTCTTCTTCCCCATTACTTCCTTACCTACCAGAGAGAGAAGAGAGAGGTCTAGGCAAGTGCAACTTGCTTCATGGAGGAACTCTGATTTTATTGCTCCATTCTCTTCTTTACTACATTATAAAACACTTTAGTACTTGGCTTTTCTAATTTCCATGGCTAAATTCTTGTAGATCTAAGTTTACATTATTTTCGAATTTCTTGGATTTTGATCTACTAAATCTTGTTATTTTCGAGTTTTGATGGTTCCATGTTGTAGAGAATTTCGTTCTACCCCATTTTGACCTATGGAAGTTCGGATTTAGGCTCCGGATGATGGAGTTATGGAGCTTGAGGACTTGGCTCTCATGGTGTCCTTCTTCTCTGAAATTTTGGAGGAGATGAACAGTGCTTGACTTGACCGCATGAATATTCATGCGGCAAGTGTTCTATCCAGCCGCATGACTAGAAGTTCTTGAGCCGCATGAGAGTCGGACTCACTTAGCCGCATAACTCGTTCAATTCGCAGCCGCATAAGTTCTAAACTCAGCAGCCGCATGCGCCATTCCTGCTGGCCGCATGAGACTTGCTTGACCCAGCCGCATGAGGACTTCACCCTGAGCCGCATGAACTCAACACTCGCCAGCCGCATATGTACACTTGCTCCCAGCCGTATAGGCATTGCTCCCCGCAGCCGCATGGGTTGCTTCTTCTCGAGCCGCATAGAACCACACTTTCTCCCCCGGTCGCATGAACCTGATTGGCCAGCTAGCCGCATAAGACCCATTCCCCCAGCCGCATGAGTTTTCTATCTTCCTGACCGCATGCGCCCCCTTGTCTTAGCCGCATGGGATCCAGTGACCCTGGCCGCATGCGCTCTTCTAATTAGGCCGCATGAGTCTACCCTTTCCTGACCGCATATGACTTAGCCGCATGGATCTTCTATAGCCCTGAATATTGATATTTTATTAGATACCTGAGCATGAACTTGATAATCATGGATTTGTTTAATATGTTTGGAAATGATACCTGAGCATGACACGATAGTGACCCGTAGTGGTGCACTCTTGACAAGAAAACCTGACATGACCTGATAGTGGCCCGTCGTGGCGCACTCCTGACAAGAATACTTGACATGATAAACCTGACATGATATATCTGATAAGCTGTTACGATGGCTACCTGACATGACCTGTATAAATTACATGGACACCGTGGGCGATTGTGCTTGTACAAATAAACCAGTCTTGTCTTACATCATGTCTAGGGAGGGAGCTCCTGAGTACCACGGTCAGGAGTACCTATTGAAATGGACTAAGGTTAATAACTAGATTAACACATTAGTCATGAAGAGATTTCCCAGCTACAGGCAATCCCGTTACCTGGGCGCGCCTGGGATCTGTAGCCTGCCGTCGAGTAGGGCACATTTCCAGCACACTGTCATGTGTTGTACCTTTCAAGCCACTTAAGGGTACATGCATTTCCTGGACGGTGTACCCACTTGAATTCAACCCCTAATTTCGACCTGGGTAACCTGGATGGTCTGCAGGGCTTGTGGCTGTGGAATAATCTCACTGCATCTTGTTAGTAATTAGGCTTGTGACAACCCTAGTTAGTTAAAGTATCAAGCCGTAGTTCTTGCTTGGCCGTGAAATGATTGGATGGAGTCTAACCAGTCTAGTCTTGTCCTGATCCTGTTCCAGATTATTGAATGACCAGAATGCTTGTATTTATTTTACCGATAAATGGTGAGAAACCAAGCTCCGTTCAGACGAAGGGTTACAACCCCGGTCTTTGTTTGGTTTACGGGTTGTAACCTGGTTATCTGAATAGTTCCATGGTTATCTCGTCGTATATCATCCTGATGTGTTTTCTTTATTTTCTTCTTACTTTTATTTATATCTTGTGCTGATTGCTGGTTTTAGTTCCTAAGTGAAGCTTCCTTTGTGGCACTTGCTCTTTCTGGGATCTGACCCAGCTGGTTTTGTATGGCCAGATTTCGGAGCAGCTCCAGAGGATCCACCGCTTTTCCAGCCCGATGGTGAACACCAGACGTAACCCGGGCAACGAGTGGGTTTATTTTTGCTCTCCTACTTTATTGTAAAAATATTCTTTTGAGGCGTTTAGCCGACGAGCACCTGTTTAGCTCGATTGTATTTACTTACTGTCTGCCTACGGGCTGTAACATGATTGACAGATCCTAGGGTTGATCATGTATGACTAAACTCTTGCTAGTCCTCATATTTTGTAACGACTAGCTTCATGATCAGCTAAATATGTAATATTTGGGACGCCTTATTATTGTAGATTTAATGATCATACATCTTGTAACATTTACTTACTTGCTTGTGATTGAGACACTAGGCTTGTTCATGACCATAGGAGACTGTTGGCTTGTAGTAAACCCTCATGTATCTAGACAGCCGTGACCGTATAGCGAGATGGAATCCATTTCAATATACGTAGCTGGCTATGTCTGCCCCCGCTCTCCAGTATTCTGGTTCTGGGGCGTAACAACACCTTGCCATTTGCTGTTTATTTATTTTAGCTCACATTTTATGCGTTATTTATTTTTTTATGCAAAATAAACTGTGATACATGGCATAACCTGTTAGAACTTACTGTTCATTTATATTTTCTGCTATGTATTATTTTTCTTACACATTAAACCTAGATTTAAGGGACCATATTTGTGTGTTGCATTCATTGGCCTTGACACGTTGTATCACGAAGTTGTGTGTCACATGTAGAACACGGACATGCGTGACTGGCTGGCCACCGGTGCGTATAAGCCGTGCGATAGGATTAACCGCTAATAGAATTGCATGCTAGTTTGACTTAGCGGTTATAGAGGTTTACTGTTGTGGATACAACATAATAGGCATTGCGTGGGAAGAACAGTTCCTTAATGTATGGGTCATATATGCACTGTCCTGATTGCCGGTTATCTCCAATGGGAGATACGGTCCTGATAGCCGGTTATCTCCAGTAGGAGGTATGGTCCTGATTGCCGGTTATCTTTAATGGAAGATACGGTCCTGATTCATGATATTCCTGATCCGGCCCATGTGTCAAAGGTTTGTTCTTTATTGCATATTCACTATAGTACGGTTAGGTACCCTATTGTGTGCATCCCTTATTTATTTGAGCAATATTTATTCAGTTTATATGGCATGATATTATGTGTCTTGTAACGTCCCTCTGAGGACCTGGTTATCTCCCCAGGTGTGTGCTATTGTCTTTCACAGGTGTTATAGCTCTAGCCGTGCTCATCGCTATTTCTTCGAGGATGATTGCACTTGGATCGTCTTCGCTTCGCTCGCTTAAATCTTTCTTTTGTTTATCGTGTATTTCTTTTCATAGTTTGTAGTGGATTTGTCTCCGCCCAACTACATGTACCAATGACAATTCATAGTCGATTTTATGATATATTTTATTCTTATATTTTGTGGATGAGATTAGATAGTTGTGGTTTACTGTATTTTACATCTTATGTATCCATACGAGGCCTATGTACTTCGTATGAATACAGCTGGCATGTCTACGTTCCTAGTCCTACGTACTTTGGGACTGGGGCGTTACAGATGTAAACTGACTCTGTATTGCATGAAATGAATATAGGTAAAAGTAGCAAGATCACCTCATAAGAAATATTTTCTCACTAAATGAACAGTGATCGTTTCAGACAAATGTAGCTCTTTCTTCACAATTACCAGTATGCTGATATACTGACCCATCATCAGTCTGCATGCAGGTGCAAGGCGCATCGAGAAGGATAGTTCGAAGTGTTAGTCCAAACCTCATCCTTAGGAGCCAGAAATCAGAAGAGATGCCAAGAGATGGACATCTATTGCAAGAGTTGGTTTTGTATATAAAGGGATGTAATATATGGGAATGGGATCATTATAATCAGTAAAGTTTTGAGAGAATGTAACCATTGTATCAGAGAGAATTGAGAGCTTTAATCTTTTCAAATGAAATCAATAAAGAGAATTGTTTCTTATTACCATTGTGTTCAATTCATATATCTGCAAAATGTCCGCTGCTATTTCAAATATCTGCAATATGTTCCGCTGCGTATTGTCTATCTTGTCTTGTTACAGGTCTTGGCCTTGTGCAAGCGCAACTTAGGCTTGCACGGCATCACGTCCAAGCGATGACGAACGCTCTCACAGAGTCCGAAGCGAGGACGAACGGTCTCACAGAGTCCGAAGCGAGGACGAAAGGACTATGCGGGATCGGGACGTGACAGCTCGTGGCAACATTGTCCGTCATGACCACGAACTTGGTGTCGGAAAGGTAGTGCTGCCATGTCCTCAAGCTATACATGACCGTAGTAATCTCCTTCTCTTGCACCGTGTAGCGCCGCTCAGTATCATTCAACTTACGGCTCTCGAATGCGATGGGGTGTCCATCCTGCACCAACACCCCACCGACGGCGAAGTCGGACGCGTCCGTATGTACTTCGAACGCCTTGGAGTAGTCCGGTAGAGATAAAACTGGCTCCTCCGTCACAGCCCGCTACACGGCCTCGAATGCCTCCTCGCATCGGGGCGTCCAGCTCCACGCCCGATCCTTCTACAGCAGATCGGTCAGATGTGCTACGATGGCGGAATACCCTCGGATGAACCGCCGGTAGTAGTTCGCCAAGCCAAGAAATGATCGCAGCTCCGTCGGCCTGGTGGGAGCCTCCCACTCTCGAATGGACTGGACCTTCGTATCGTCCATCCATATCTTACCATGCCCGATCCTGTATCCCAAGAACGACACCTTTTCTTGTACAAATGAGCACTTCTTCCGCTAGATGAAGAGTTCGTTCTCCCTCAATACTTGGAAAACGGCCTTCAAATGCTCGATGTGCTCCTCCATCATGTTTGAGTATACGACGATGTCATCAAGATAGACCACGACGAACCGATCCAGGTAGGGATGAAAGATCTTGTTCATCAGAGTACAAAAAGTCACATGAGCATTTGTCAGACCAAAAGGCATAACCATAAACTCATATGCACCATACCTCGTGACGCAAGCCGTCTTAGCCTCTTCGCCCTCCGTAATCCGGACTTGATAATACCCTGAGCGCATATCAAGTTTGGAGAAGTATTTTGTGCCTTCCAGTTGGTCGAACATGTCCGCCACCAAAGGGATGGGATATTTGTTCTTGACGGTCACCTTGTTTAGTGCACGATAGTCGATGCACAAACAAAGGATTCTATCCTTCTTCTTCTGGAACATCATCGGTGTGTCGAACGGGGCCTTTGACGGTCTGATGAATCCTGCATCCAGCAGCTCCTTGAGTTGCCTCTTCAACTCATCTAGCTCGGACGGGGCTATGAGATATGGAGCCATGGTGGGCGGCTTTGTGCCCGGCTCCAACTCGATGGCATGGTCTACCTCCCTCCGCGGAGGTAGCCTCTTTGGCAACTCCTTCAGCATGACGTGTAGTACCCCGTCCCTACATCGTTCCCCGTTCTTCGTCCACGGGGTGCGCCAGAAAGGAACACTGTCGCTATCGATTCGATTGTGATCGATATGTCAGGATCGATCGAATCGGTCGATCGGGAACGATTGAATTAAGATCCATCCCCGTTATGGAGTGGCTTCTTCGGAACCAAGTCCCATATTCAGTGGGTTGTGCCTCGAGGATAGACTCTACGACAGAGTCGGCTGAGTCGAGAGAGACCACCCGTTCCTCTGCTTTTCATGCCGCAATTGCTTCTTTGGCTTTGGTTTTTTTAATACATTTTTGTGAATATTTTCGATGGTTTTCATGGCTTGTATCTCGAATTTCGCATTCGTATCGAATTTTCTTGAATAGCACAGTGTTCTAATCAGTTGTTTGGGCGATTTTAGGTGATCACATAGGCAACGTCTAGCGCGGCCAACCAGTTTCTCGCCTAAAGTAAGAACTAAGGTGAGTGACTGACCCTTCTACCCTCGACCCTCTTTCTCCAATACATTACCGATACCAGACATATGTTATGCTAGATATAATGCAACGACATGAATGATATTCCAATAAACTGTTGCACGACATCTCACGTATACGAGCTACAGAACTATTTGTCATATATTTGTATCGTGCTTGCTAAATACCATGTTATATAGAACCGTGTTAAGGAAAGATTGAATCGATTAAACGATACCATAAGAATGTGCCTTGAATAAACGGTTAACTTAGCACGGTCATTGGGTAACTTGTCGACAAGGGCGATTGTTTCTTCGGACGATATCCTAGGGCCATGAGATCGATCCGGCCTAGGAAGAAACACGGATAGCTATGCTGGATGCATGCCATGGTAGGCAGTAGCTTTCAACGGTACTCACTACCTGCGCTGAAGGACCTTCGTCTTACCAAGCTATATGTCCAGGATGGCTTGTCATGCCAGTGACCTTCACAAATACACTCTGTTATATTTCATCATTATCGATATGACATGAAAGAACATGGTAAGTTCACGCTGCAACGGCACGCTCTGTCGGGGGTAATACATATCGTCGTTATACTATTATGCCTTCCAATATTTGCTTGAATTGACTAGGATGGCTAGAAAGTTCACCAAATATATGCATGCATGTTTACTTAATTTCTTCAACAAATGAGAGCACGAGACTTAAATTTGCCATCCACAAGTACACGTGTAATGTACTGACCCTCGCTCTCCACAGGTGCCCGAAACTAGGATAGCGTGCCAATGGACCGAAGGCGACGCTCATCCTATTTGAAGCCTTACTAGTGCGAAGGCAAATTCTACAATATTTTGAAGACTCTAATCAGCTGCATCTGTAACGCCCCAGTCCCAAAATACGTAGGACTAGGAACGTAGACATGCCAGCTGTATATATACGAAGTACACTCCAAATATGGAAACCTCGTATGAATACATAAGCTATAAAATGCAGTAGAACCATAACTAATCTCATCCACAACAAAATAAATGAATAAAAGATATCATATAATGATAATGAATTGTCTTGATACAATATGTTGGGCGGAGACAAATCCACTACCAACAAGTAAAGGAAAAATACATGAGAAAAGAAATGAATTTGGCGAGCGAAGCAAAGACGATCCAAGTGCAATCATCCTCGAAGAAATAGAGAGGACCACGGCTAGAGCTAGAACACCTGCGAGAGACAAGAGCACACACCTGGCGAGATAACCAGGTCCTCAGAGAAATGTAACAAGACACATAATATCATGCCAATAAATGAATAAATAAAGCTCAACAGAAAAGTATATGTGACTACACAAAGGGTCCTTTAACCATTCTATGTGAAAATGTATTTTGAAGACAACGTTCCACACAGGGGCCTTCCGAGACTAGAAATATGGCGCGTTAGCGTTTCAACCAAGGCACTAGTGGCGTCTAGAGAAAAGTAAATGCACGGTCCATTAGCACTCGAGTGAGAACTAAGGGGCATCTAGAGAAAAATAAATGCACGACCACTAGCTCTTGGGTGAGTCACTATCGGCAGCTAGACGAAGGTAAATGTACGGCACATTTGTGTTTCAACCGAGGCACTAGTGGCATCTAGAGAAAAATAAATAAATGCACGGCCACTAGCTCTCGACTGAGTCACAAATGGCAGCTAGACGAAAGTAAAGGTGTGGAAGCCCCTGTGCCTAATAACTGTCTTCACCCTCCCCATACACTACTCGTGCTGAATCCACACCACGATATTCCTAATAACCGCTAAGTCTTCTAAGCAATTATATTAGCAATTATACCCTAACGCTCGTCCTGTATGCACCGATGTATGGTCAGTACGTAAGTCCGAATCTATATGAGACACGTGACATCGTGGTACACAAGTGTCGGTCCATGAATACGGAACAAACAAAGATGGTCCCTTAACTCTAGGCTAAATACATAAAAAAACTAAAATATAATAATTTGCAACTACATAGGATTTTGAAAGAACAACTTATAAGAAATAAAACATGCATGATATTGAGCGAGAAATTAAACAGTAAAGGCAAGGTGTCTTGCCTGGTAGGACGCCTGGTGTACTGCAATGATTTATGTGGCACAAACTGCAGCTTCGGTACAACAACTATGCAATGTGACCTCTGATGGTGGCACGTACAGTTCCATTGGGTCCAGAAGGATCAATTCAGTTAGGGTGGACATAAGGCAGTCTCGAAATGGGCGAAAGAATAGGAATAATATGACTGGTTACGGACAGGAGAAAGATCGTAGAAATAATGGATAAATATTATATATACGAGTTTTAGAAAATATTATAATTCCTAAAAACTAGTTTTCATAAGTCAAAAAAATATTTATAGGAAAAATATTTATTAGTCATAATATTAGGGTACGGTGGAAATTGTTCTTGACCAAAATATATTTCTAAGTTGTAAAAGTAGGAGTTTAGAATAGAATTTATATTTTATTATTCAAAATATTACAAATACCATGAATCTAGAAACTATTTAGGGCTCAACTCTATTTTGTAAAAATATGATCTGTAGGCCAAGAACCATAAAATAATAATATAGTAATATTTTAAAACTTTCATAATTTAGTTTTGAAATTATATCTAGCTCAACTAAATACTATATTTTTGCATAGGTATAATTTAGAAAATATTAATATAACTTTATTTGAAATTAACTATGATAGTACTAATGAAACAAGTAGAAATTTATAACAATAATATTAATGCTAGTAGTAATAATAATGATAATAATAATAATAATATCGATAATAAAAGAAGCTAATGAACTCAACAGGAACAAGCAGACACAAAATAACCGAAAAATGATTAATAGTCATAATAATACTAAATAATAATAAAACAAAAATAGTAATAATAATCAATAATAATAACATTAAATATCCTAATATAAATAATATAAATAAATATATCAGTAAAAATATATATAAAACACACTCTTCTCGAATAGAACAAAAAAAGAGTGAAAGAAAAAAAGAAAAAAAGAAAAAAAGAAGAAGAACAAAACAGAACACTTAACAAAGAGGAGCAGAGAGAAATTGAGATTGGAGAGAGAGAAAAAAATGAGATGGGAGGGGAGAGGAACCGGAGAAGCTCCGGTGGAGAACGGCTGCGGATGGGCGGAGGAGGGGAGTAGGCCACGGCGGGCGGCGCAGGAAGTGTGGGATCCCGCGACGGAAGGGCTGAAAAGATGACCGGAGAGAGACAGGGTTCCGGTGAACGCGGGGGCTGTTCGAGCGGTCAACGAGGGTGCCGCTGGATGGTGCTCGCCGCGGTCGACGGTGGAGGAGAGGAAAGGGGAGAGACGGGAGGCGGTGGTCGTCTGGACCGGTGGTGGCTCGCGGCGAAGGGGCGGCGGCGCAAAGGGAGTTCCCTCGGCGGGCGGATGGGCGCCGATGGCCGGAGCGACGGATGGGAGGACACGGCGGTGGCCGGTGCGGTGGATCATGCCCTCCCGCTGCGGCAGTGAGGTCGGCGGTCCATGGGGTTTTGCTCCGGAGCGCGGAGAGGAAATGGGATCGGCGGTCCGGCGCTGAGCCGAGCGCGACGGCGGGCGTGCTCGCGGGAACCGCGGCGGAGGTGAGGGTTTCTTTCCCCCTATTTGTTTCTTGGTTGATGGTGGTAGTGTGGTCGGGTGGTGGGCTGACAGTGGTGGTGTGGTCGGGTGTTGTCCGGGGACAGGGACGATGGTTATTCGTTGTCGAGAAGAGGGGAAAATTGGTGAGGGTGGTGCTGACGACCGGGAGGCAGGGGACATGGCCTTCGGCTGTGATGGTGGTGATTGTGATACTGGCGATGGTGGTGGCGGTGTGGTTTGGGTGTGTCGGTTGGGGGTGGATATGAACGATTATGGTGGCGTGTTCGGAGTCACGGCGGTGTACAAGATGGAGACGGGGAGGGCAGGGAACAGTGGTGTAGGCGGGTCTTGGTTGGTGCTGTCGGGGCTTAGGCAGATGGTCGGGGTAATGCCGGAGAGGCGGCGGTGTTGGTATTAGTCCATGGTGGTGGCGGCGTGGAGGTCGTGTTGGGACTGATGACATAGAGGCTTGCAGGGATGGTTGAGGACGGTGGTCGACCGAGAAAGGCTGGGCTTGGCTAGGATTAGGAATTTGTTGGTGTCGGGGTCTGTCCGACACGAGGGAGGAGATAATGTATATGTAAACTATGGAATAAGATGGACACCGACACTATGTACGACAATTATAGATTTTTGTGAGGAATTTATGGAGGAGTACCTGCCTATTTATAGGATGTGGGAATTTTCAGTTGGATAAGTATTAGGAATATTTAAAACCCAATTAGACAATTAAATTATTAAATTTAAATCAATACAATCAATTTAAATCCAAATTCAATTCCAATTTAAATCTATAAATTCTACCTCTATACTATTTAAATTAAATCCATAAAATTAAATCGAGATTTAAAATGGCCACAATAATTTCCAAATATATTTTCCAAAAATGCCAATAATAATAATTTCAAAAATAATAAATATTTTTAAATATCTTTTTGAATAATAAAATATTAATATTAATAAATTTCAAAAATTACATTTTTATTTAAAAATAAACTAATAAAATATTTATGAAATATATGTATGCACTAAGAATATTATTTATTATTAATAACTGTTATAAACGAAAGACCTTTTATAAATAAATAAAATAATGGACTTGGAAATGTTGGTATGATAGCTAAAATAATTATTACATATATTATTTTGAAACTATAAAAATAGAAAAATATTTTTCTAAAAATATGTACGCTCGCACATATTTGCACTCATCGAGCAATTACGAAAAACAAAAATGAGCGCGCGACGTACAACGTAACGACGCATAATACAATACAAAATAAATATTAAAAAAACCAGTACCAAATTTAGAAATAAAAAATATAGTAGAAATTTAGGGGTTTTACATCCTACCCAACTTAAAAGAATTTCGTCCTCGAAATTAAGAATTAGTAGGGTGTGAAAAGACACATGGGGGTATCGATGAGAAAAAATCAATTCACAATGCTCAACAAAATCATGTCGTAAGAAGTTGCGATCTAGATGATAGAAAGACAATACGGGTATGGTCGTGGGTAGAAAATATAGGTCCGAGAAGGAGGACAAGGAGTTTAGGATGAAGACATAGCAACATTTGAGTGGTGATGGTCATAATTGATAGGAAAGCTAGAGGAAGCTCTAGCACACGCCTTTGTCCTTCTAAAATGGTTGAAGGCGAAAGCAATAAGGAGTGCAAGGACGATATTATCGATTACGAATACGTGGTTCAAAGGCGGTCGTATAAATTTCAAAAGAATCGTCAAGGCAGTCGTGGATGGAATTCTAAGGGAAAAGTTTGACTACATCCCATCCACGTAGATTGATATATAAAAAAGGCGAACCAAAGTGCACTCGGTTGATCAGACCATCATGCACCGGTTCTGATTAGACAATATGTTAGTGAGCGGCCGCTCAATAGCATATGTCTCGATCAAGCTTGATAAGTATTAGCTTGCAAATACTAGGCTATATTAGCATCATTAGTTTAGATAGTAAAACAAAGGCACGAGGGTAGATGAAATAAGAACCAATATGATTAGTGTAAGGGTCAAAAGGATCTAAGTCTTATTTATTCCTATACCATCATTCTACGGTTTTTTTTTTGACCAAGGCTTGGTTGACCAAATGGGTTAAATTCCTCTAGTCTCTATGGTCTAGATAACACTAATTGTATTTCCTTAATGGTCAAGGGTGTGTCAAGTCGTGGGGTATTCTACCCAACTTAAAGAATTTAAGCTAAGGGTGTTTGGGACATCTAACTAGTAGGGTCAATCTATAGAAAGCACGAAGGGAAGATAAGAATAATGATAGAAGGAATCAAGCAAGTTGCAATTGATGAGTCGAACGGTAATTCGAATATGGGGTCGAGAAAAGAGATCAAGTGTGTGGATGAGATCCTAGACTTCTAATCCTATACGCAGGCTTGCTTGGTACGGTAAAGTAACCAAACAATTTATCTTGACCTGCATGGGCCACCACAAAAACATGTAACGCTCCAGTCCCAAAATACGTAGGACTAGGAACGTAGACATGCCAGCTGTATATATACGAAGTACACTCCAAATATGGAAACCTTGTATGAATACATAAGCTGTAAAATGCAGTAGAACCATAACTAATCTCATCCACAACAAAATAAATGAATAAAAGATAATATATAATGATAATGAATTATCTTGATACAATATGTTGGGCGGAGACAAATCCACTACCAAAAAGTAAAGAAAAAATAAATGAGAAAAGAAATAAATTTGGCGAGCGAAGCGAAGACGATCCAGGTACAATCATCCTCGAAGAAATAGAGAGGACCACGGCTAGAGCTAGAACACCTGCGGGAGACAAGAGCAACACCTGGCGAGATAACCAGGTCCTCAGAGGGACGTAACAAGACACATAATATCATGCCAATAACTGAATAAATAAAGCTCAACAGAAAAGTATATGTGACTACACAAAGGGTCCTTTAACCATTCTATGTGAAAATGTATTTTGAAGACAACGTTCCACACAGGGGCCTTTCGAGACTAGAAATACGGCGCGTTATCATTTCAACCAAGGCACTAGTGGCATCTAGAGAAAAGTAAATGCACGGCCCATTAGCACTCGAGTAAGAACTAAGGGGCATCTAGAGAAAAATAAATGCACGGCCACTAGTGTCACGACCCGTTACCCAAATTGTTGGGCCGGGCCGAGCCATGTCCAGCCTACGCTTGATTAAAGCATAGTAAGCTGTTCTAAGAATAGATAATAAAGGGTCTAAGCTGCTAACAGTTCTAATATCACATTTAAATATTCATCACAACACAGCATCTATAAGCGAAGGTAAACAAACACAGATTTAATAATACATAACCAAAGTATCTAACTGGAGACAAAGTCCAGTATCCAAATATAAGAATAGACAAAGTCTAAGTCTACTAAACACATGAAAGATAACTAAGCAAGGTTTCCCGCTGGGGCCTCTTCTAGAGCTAAGGCCAGGTCCTCAAAATCAGTGCCATGAAATGTAACACATAGCATTTCCTCCTCGAAAAGTGAACCTACAACGTTATCCTGTCAGGACGGGAGCAAGTACAACCTCTACAACTAAAATACTGAACATATAATGAAAGAGATGTACAACAAGAAACATGGTGTGATAAGTCTATAAAACAGAAAATACTGGGAACATGGCCTCATGGTACAACTGGGATCATAGTATCATAGTAATGTAGGAAACATGGCATAACTGGAATCATGGTATGACTGGAATCATGGTATGATTGGAATCATGGTATGACTGGAATCACCGTATCATAGTAACATAGGAAACATGGCATATCGTAATCTATCATGGCAATGACACATATGTCATATAGACAGATGTATATGTAATATTTAAACCTGTAGCAGGTATGTGATCGGTCAATAGATGTACAATGTGCTGGGGGGCACATAATGAAATGTACTTCCGTACAAGTGAAACGGTGACAGATGTACATACGTACAAATCCGCGTTGAGATAAAGCCTACGACAAGGTATACATATAAAATGTCAACCTTGCTCGGTACGTACGTACGGAGAAGGGGGGCATGATCACGTACTCAACTATCAGTTTCCCCATAACCCATATCCTAATCATGTGAGAGATACAAGAACAGTAAGAGAAACATGTGGGAGATACTGGGAGCAGTATAAGCATGGCAGGTACTGGAAGCAGTATGAAACATGTGAATACTCAGAGCAGTATATAGTATAGTGAAACATGTACTGAGAACCAGTAAGGAGCATGTAAAGATATAAGAACTGTACTAAACATGGCCGGTACTAAAAGTGATACAACATGTGAAGACATAACTTGCTACCTCAAAGATCAGTCTTTTAACAGGGTTAATACATGTTCTAGCATTAAAAGACAGTAAATGAGTTTGTAGATGTACTTGTCTCGAGCAAAGCAAGAATACTAGTACGAAGATATAGATGTCCGGTGTCCTGTCAATAATGATATACAAATTCAGTTCTAAGCTATGTTCAATAATACACTAGTGGTGTGACACGACTCCTGACTGGATACTAGCCAAGTGGGGATCTAACATAAAAGTCTAATGTGGAGTGCCACTATACACAAACTAACTTCCTAGGATCTATACACTAGTGTAGGGGGTGGTCCAATACTATATTAACTCAAAACAACACAAAACATTGAAAGTCGTAACTATTCAATAAATAAATCAAACTGTACACTAAGTTCTAACCATTTTTGAGATAGACAAAAAGCTCAATTATACATAAAATAAAGTACCAAAATGATCCTTGTTAATTATAGAAATTTATACTAATTTTTTTGGAATTTATAAACCTTCATAAATATTTATTAAAAATCAACAAACACATGTATCCTGAAAATGAGTTCTGTTTTTCCATTTTTATAAAATACCAAAAGTACTTATTAAATACTAGAAAAATTATAATAAATTATCTAAATTAACATAGTATTTAAATACAATTTTCCAAGATTTTTACAGCAATTAAAATATATATAAAAATTCAAAACCAGAAAGTAACAATATCTAGAAAAATAATTAATTATAAATTAAGGATAATACATAATCAAAATCTACAGATGTTGTCGGATGATAAAATAAATATCACCAACGTGTCCAGAATGGTCAAATTAGCTAGAATAGCCTACCCATAAGTCCAATTTAGACACAGGGGCAAAACGGTAATTTCGGGTCAAAATGATGTCCGCCGTTGGACACACTTTGCACCGAAAAGCGTGTCAGGATAGAAGTCTACAAAACCTAGCAAATTATATATCTACGAATCCATAATGATGATACGAACCCAACGGTATATCCGAAATAGGATTCCGATGTGCCAATCTCAAAATGATACGTTGACGCGACACTTGGTATCCGGTTTGTACGAAAATGCGTGCCGGAGCAAATGTCTTCAAAACTCAGCAAATTATATGTCAACGAGTCCATAATGACGATACGAACTCAACGATATATCCGGAATGGGATTCCGATGAACCGAACCCGTTGACTCGAAAAGTGGGACCCGCTTTGCACCGAAATACGTGCCAGGACCCACGTTCTCCAAATCAAGCAAATTTTATATGAAAACATGCCAGAACGACGCCACGAGTCTACTGGTGGTATCAGAAATTGAATTCGGAGTCTCGGGTTCAAAAATGGAATTTTATAAGTACAAATTAAAGAATTCGGACGGCCAACTTTGGCGTCGAATTCGACCAACCAAACGTACTTATAATGAAATGAAACCTAAAGGAGGCAGGAAGAGGGTTATACCAGCTGCGCACAGGAACTAGTAGCGTGCCAACCGGAGCTGCGACGACGGAGTTACGAGCTGACGAAGTCGGCTCCACGAAACTGTCCAAAAACAGTTCAATTTAAAACGTCAACTTGGTGGCCAGTTTTGAGGTATCAAACGACGAAATTAACGGACGAAAATTGAGAGGAGTGAAGTGCTATATACCAAGATTGAGTTGGAGCGAAGAGTTCGCCGATCCAACGGTCGGATCTCTCAGCAAACGCGCGCAAAGTCGCTGCGACGGAGCGTGAATTCTGAGTTCCAAACTCGCGCGCGCCGACGGGATTTCGTTCAAAACGCATGAATAGCCCATGCGTCGCACCAGAGAAGCGGGCGGTGGCCTAGGGGAGTTCGCCGGGGGGTCGCGCACCGGTGGAGGGGTCGCCGGCGGCGACGGTCGGCCGCGGTGGTGCGCGGCGTGCGGCAGCGCGCGGGGTGGCGCGGCAGCCACTGCTGCTCGCTGCCGCTGCTGCTGTTCGCAGCGCTGCTGCGGGGCGGGGCCGGCCACGTCGGGCGGCGGTCGCTGTGGTGCGTTGCCGGGGAGGTACGTGGTGGTGGTGGTTTGAGTGGAGGTGGGGAGTTGATGATGGTGAAGGCTATGGTGGTGGTGGTGGTGGTGTTGCATGGTAGTGATGGTGTAGTTGATGGAGAGAGGAGGGAGGAGAAGGAGGAGGTTGGTGGTGTTGCTCGGCTGTGGAGGGGGTTCGGCCAGGGGAGGGAGTCGGCTGTGGTGGTTGTGGTTTTGCATGTGTGTGAGTGTATGTGTAAAAAGAGTGAGAGAGAGATAGAGAGAGGGAGATATTAGAGAGAGGGGGAGAGAGAGAGGTCGGCTAGGGGGGGTGTTCTTGTGTGCTGGATGAGAGAGAGGGAAGGGGTGTCTGTGAGGTTGTCACGACCCGCACCCTAGAGTAAGGGCACGAAAAGTGGGTACATCCAGCCTACGCCGCAGTATCGACGGTAGAACGCTGTCCTAGGTCAATCATCTAACAATATAAAGTACCTGTACAGTTTATACTCTCCGAATGGAGGTGACAAACAGAAAATAATCTCAATCACATCTAGGTAGAAGAATGAAAAACAGATAGATAGATAGTAACTCAAAGAGAACCATAGCATAGATGAAAAAAGTCTAAGTGTTTAGTACAACATAATATCCAGAACTGTCAACTCATAATACAAAAAGTCTAGGAGTCTATACATCTCCACATCTCAAAATACAACTCAGAAAGTGAGACAAAAGTAAATATAGAAAAGACTATCTAGACTAAACTGGTCTAGACTACTGGAACAACATCCTTAGCTGCAGGTGGATCCTGCTGGGGGTCCACAACATAAGTATCATCTAGTCCTGCTCCAAAATAGGTAGACACCAGGCCTCATCCTCATCCTCTGTAATATTTTCAACAGGTCCAATCAGGACAGGAACGAGCACAATACATCTCACGCAGTGCATATCAGGTTAGGAAATATGATACAGGCAATAGAGTAAGATACATGAACTGCTGAAAGGAAATATATGCTGTAAAAGAGATAGCTGTAATGAAATATCTATTATATATAGAGAACTATAAGTGACTAGTGATGTAGAGCACAAGATAGGCATGTGAATGGCTAGAATTTATACATGATTACACTACTGAGTTTGCACATGATTACACTACTTTGGAATTATTCACATGTCCACTTCTACTCCCCCGTTACCCCAATCAATACACAAGGATCTATACAAGTTACGTTATTGTACATGATATCACATGGGGCCCATGAAAGGGTGCACATGATAGTATACATGAGGGCTCAGTAAATATGAGAGTACATGATCACATGAGTGCACATGAATAATGGAAGCATAGGAGTACATGATGATAGTGAAACACACATAACATGAAGTACCCGATGCTCCCGAGGGGGATAACATCTCATGTAAAGATCCATATAGTACCAATCCGTGTTACCAACGTGACAGCAACAAGTAAAGTAATCTAGAGCGAGAAGTAAAGCCTGAACAAGTATGAAACGGTCAGAGAATGTACTCGCCTGATAACTGAATGTCTGAAGAGGATATACTATCTGAGGAGAGGTGTATGGCTCCTAATCAGAGCAATACAAGTCACAATGTATCCACAATGGTAAAATAAAGTATACAATGCACACTACATGATTCTAGGTCAATCTGGTCAAAAGTCAACTCTGGGTCAACTCTAATAGTCAAACTAGGTCACATGAAGTCATACTAGATCACAGGGAATTAAACTAAGTCAAATAGAGTCAAACAAGGTCAAACAAGTTTAATCTAGGTTAAAGTCAACTCCTGGTCAACACTCTAATCAAACTAGTCAAATACTAGTCAACATGATCAATCTGGATCAAGTCTAGATCAAACTTAGACCAACTAAGGTATTGGTCAAACAAGGACTAGTCAGCAAGGTGATTAGGTCAATGGTCAACTATCTAAGTCAATACCACAAGGTTAAGGTATAACCAATACCTATACAAGCATACCACACATATATATACATATATATAATACCAACCTTAATCCTATATTCAAGCTAATCCCACATTCCAATCTCAAGTCATGACTCAACTCTAAGTATCTAACTTAACCCCATACATATCTTAATCTACATAGGTCTTCCACAAAACCCAAGTCACAATAATATACATATATATAGGTCAAACCTAAACCAACTAGTTAATAGCCTAGGGTTTAGTCAAATCTTAGTCAATAAGTCCTTCTATGTTCATCCAAGCCATTTCTAGGTCAATTTGGTCATGGTTGACCTAAGGTTGACTTGGTCAACAATGGTCAATTATCTAGTCAAACTAGTCTACTAGTCAAGTTAGGTCAACCAATGTCAAACTAGTCATTCTAGGTTAATTTAAGTTCAATCTAGGTCAACTAGGTCAAGTTTGACCTAAGGTTGACTTTGATCAACCCTTAGTCAACAAGGGTCAATTTGTTGTTGTTTTGGGCCTGTAGGTCAAATGGGGTTAGTCCCAAGCCATAGGCTAGTAATCTTGGCCATAGGCTATTGGCTATAGGTTTCCTCTAAACCTATACCTTAACAAGTTATACACACATATATATATATATATATATATATATATATATATATATATATATATATATATATATATTTTTTTTTTTTTTTACACACATATATATATATATATATATATATATATATATATATATATATATATATATATATATATATATATATATATATATATATATATATATATATATATATATATATATATATATAGATTCCCATATATCTAATGCCTATACATATACATAGGCCATAATACATATATATATACATATCTATAATATATATATACAATACCCAATATATATATAGTACTCACTTGTATACATAATATATATACATATATAGATAGCTATCCTATAAACATATATATATATATATATTCCATATATATATATAAACCCATATATACACCCTTAGCTATATATACCAAAATATATATATAACTATATACAATATAATGTATATATATATATAACATATATATATATATAACATATATATATATATATATATATATAACATATATATATATATATGTTATATATATATATATGTTATATATATATATATGTTATATATATATATATGTTATATATATATATGTTATATATATAACATATATATATATATATATATATATATATATATATATATATATATATATATATATATATATATATATATATATATATGTTATATATATATATAACATATATATATATATAACATATATAAAAAAAATATATATATATATATATATAACATATATATATATATATATATATATATATATATATATATATATATATATATATATATATATATATATATATATAGAGGGAATTAGAGAGAGAGAGAGAGAGAGAGACATAGAGAGAGGACAGAATGACTGATCAGTGATAGAGGGGGGGGGGGGGAACTGTTCTCAGTTTCCTGAGAACAGGAAATCAAAGCCCCCAACACAAAACTAAAACACACACACACCCTTCACATATACATACATGTATATACACATGTATATACATGTATACAACCCAAAAACTCACCCACACACTCTCATACACATATACTACCCATACATATACTAAAAATATACTAATACATATATAAATCACATCAAAAATCGATTTGAAACTCACCCTTAAAATCTGGAAATAAACCCCAAAACAGGATACTGTGGACTGTGCATTTCGAAAACAGGGTAACTCGATTTACACCCTCTAAAACGAGCTAAGACTCGATCCTATGGGTTGGTAACTGGAGCCCCACAGATACCCTAGTGTCCTAGGTGCCTGACACAGAGTATAGATACGACACGACGTGTCCAACTCACTGGAAACCCAATCGGGTAAACACTGATACACTGTGCAATGTCACAGCATCGTGCACGCGTGCACTTAGCTCTAGGACACGACACACGTGTCTAGAAGTCTCGTGCACGTGTGGGTAGGTTCGCCTAGGGTTGGTCTAGGGTTTAGGTAGCCTGTCTCGTGTCCACGTGTCCTCAGGACACGGCACGAACTCTATATCAGTCGAAGAAAATCGACTAACACTCAGTGTTCTGCACCGCGTCGTGCATGGGTTCTCGTGTCTCGTGGACACGACACGAGCCACGTGGGGCCTCGTGGTCATATCCACGTGTAGCCTACATGATGGGCTACACACTCGTGCAAACACGAGGTATCGAAGTGTCGTGTCCGCGCGATACGAGACGCGCGAAGTGGACTCTGTGCGTGCGTGCACTGTCAGTGCACGACCAGTGCACGTGTCCTCGTGTCCTCGATACGACACGAGGTGTCCTGAAAGTTTAGGGGTGTGTGCGCAGACACAGCCCCCTTGTGTCCACCAATTTTGGTGTGTCCTAGTGGCCTGTGTAGTGAGAACTAAGGGGGTGGTAGCAGGGGATTTTCTGTGACAGTGTGCAGTGCAAATCCGTGAGCTCATGTCCGATTTGGACACGAACATGACACAGTCTTGTGTTCAGTCCAGTGGGGTTGTGACCTATGTGTCTAGGGCTACCCAAAAACATATTTGTTTCACATAATAACAAGGTTTAATCCTAAGTGGCATTTCACCAAACATAGGTTTTCAAACATGGATACGTGTCCGATACGGACACCAAACCGACTCTAACCTTCACCAAATTTTACTCACAGTACCCTAGTACCTAGATGCATGCATACATGAAGAAAAATCAGAGTTTTAACTAAGTTTAAGAGCATTTACCTATTGATGCAATTTCCAAGGAAAACTCAATAAGAGGGGGGGTGTCCTATCCACTTGTTGGTGTCCAAGTCCTTGTGTCCAGCTTGCTAGCCTCCTTTAGCACCCTCTAGGTTGTAGGAACCCAATACAAAAGACTAGGGTGAATTTGGATCAATATAGCTCAAGTTATGTAGGTTTGAAGAGAAATGGAATTTCTAGGAATTAAATTCATGTAAATCATTCATGAATTAATTCAATGGGATTTTATAGGTTTGTGGGCTGCCAAAGGGGGGGTCCTTGGCTGCCATGGGGGGATAGGGGAGGTGTCCTTGGCTTTCTTCTAGGCTAAGGCTTGGACTTGTGTAAAGGGGTTGGATATTTTGAGTGTTTTTGGTAAAATATCTAAAAAGTAATATCTAGATATTTAACCCACTTTATCCTATGACTAAATCTATCCCCTTATCATTCTAGGTTAGTAACTAACCTCTAGATTAGTGCTAAACTAGGTTAGAAGCTAACATGACACTAATCAACTAATTAAATAATAATAAATCACATAATCCAAATAATTCCAAATAATTCCTAGAAAATTACCAAAATATCCTTTAGGCCAAAAAGCCCTAATTTGATGTTCTAAACCTATGGCTAGGCTCACATGATCATGGTTAGTCTCTAGGTTATGAAATCTCTAGGATTTACACTAGGGTTATACTAACAAAGTCACAAAGTCATAAGTCATGACTTAGAAAATGGTTTAACTTAACTAAAATCACCAGAAAATCATACCATGACTAAAATACCACTAATAAATAATAAAAATAATAAATTTTCAAAAATACTCTAAATTCTGAAAACAGGATGTTACAAGTCTACCCACCTTAAAATAATTTCGTCCTCGAAATTTAGATGGTCGCACTCCTCCTAGGTCAAACCTCCAACAATCAGGGACGAAGCCACTACCTAGGCAACATACAAGGTCAACAAGCAAAATATGGGTAGTAGACCTATACTGGGTCATGTCCAAAAATTGGTTGGCAGTCTTAGGTCATAGGGTGTCCTTAAATCAAATCGGAGCCAAAAGTAACTCCATGGGGTAAATCAGGATGGAGCCTCGGGTCAGGAAAATCGTCTAAGCAATGAAGCATACAATGGTATGCCTGAGTGGGACACTAAGGTCATAGGTGTAGTATGTCATGTCTAGGTCTGGTATGTGAAGTCAGTTTTGAGAAAACAACTAGTCTTGTGCTCCAAATTTAAAAGTTACGGTAATGTGTCTACGGTGATCATAATTTAGAGTGGGAAAAGTCTATAGCCTAAATTGAACCAAAATCATGATGAATAGTGGTACCAGGGGGACAGGTTAAATGGAACAGTCTGTGGTCTCATCTAGGTGCACTCAGTCATTCTAGATCAATACTGTCCTATGATATCAAAACGTACAAGCAATCTAAAGTGTCCTAATTGGGAAGATAAGGAAACAACAATCATCAAGGCTATAGGGTCGTCTACCATCCCATATGAAAATATGTCATTAACAAGTGAGAAATCATTAAAGTTATCCTTCCATAAAAAGAAAATTGAAAATTTAGGTACAAACAATCACAATAGATTTTAGTTTTGACACGATCTAAGTTGATCAATTTCAGGAAAAATAGAGATTTGGGCAAGATGGGAAATCAATGAAATTAAGTATGAGCACGAGCATCCAATGATGAAGATCCAGGTCATGATAAATTTAATTCAACTGGATACAAATATGAGGTTCATAGGCGATTAAAATAATTCCAAGGAGAATTGTCAAGGCTGTTGCGGACAAGATTCTAGGGCAAGTTTAACTGTCTCCATCCACGTAGATTAATATAGGAAAAAGCGAACCAAAACGCAATAGGTTGATCAGACCATCATGCGCCGGTTCTGATTAGATAATATGTTAGTAGGTGTACACCCAATAAATATATCATGATCAAGCTCGAAAATGATAAGCTTGTAAAACTTAAGGATAAATTTATGGCATAAGATATAAGTAAGGGTGAAAATGATGAAAGAAGATACATAGTCCAAGATTCTTAACCAATCGGGTCAAGCATTCAAGGTAAGGTACAAGGTTAAGTATTTGAGGGTACAAGCAGAACACCATCACATGCCAGATCGAAAGAATTGAGCCAAGGTGGATCTCTAATTGAAATAAGAACCAATTTGGTATTATGGTAGAGGTTATGGTTTAGCCATTTGACCAGAAAATTATATCAAGAAAATAGAGTACAAGGAGACGGGTTTTAGTGGGACATGGAATACCTACATGAAGGTAGGCTAGTCTAGGTCTTACATGTGAAGTTTGTTGGAAGGTAACAGCTAGTATTATACTCTGAATATCTAAGTCATGGTAAAGGACGTCCAATGATCTAGAATAGAAAGTGGGAGTTCGAGACGTGACAAATTGATGCAAAAATTGAAGAAGATCAATTTAACTCATGAAATAAAATTAATCAGGAATCTAGTAAATAATTTAGGAACACAGTCCTAGGGATAGATAGGCTACTAGATGAATATAGTTAGGGTTCGATCAATCAAGGGTCAAGGTTAGAAGGTCTCAATAAAGTCTTGATTTGAGGAAATGTCAAGTAAGTCAGGTTTGGGATACAGTCACATAGATTGGTAAAAAGAGTTTAAGCAAGATGCAAAATAGAGAGGACAGTTCATTTTAATGAAAGGCAATTAGCAAGAGGATTAGATGGCAAGAAACAGATAAGAGTTTTCTCATAATTGTGATTGAGTACCCTAAAAATAAAAGATATTAATCTAACACTAAGAAATTAAAATTAACAACTACAAATTTGAAAATCATCAACTAACACCAGGATTCAAAGTTCTACAGTGAATCCTCCAAAATCAAATTCAATCAAGGGAAAAGGAGTTTAAATAGTAATTTCAAATGAGATTCTCAAGGGTCATCCCAGGAATCTCTCAAAGTATCCTAGCAGTGATTGAGTATCCACTCTCTCTAAGCCTATTCCTCAAATCCTATCGCAGGCTGTAGTGATACTCTAGTTCGAATACCACTACATAAACTCGACCTGCATGGGCCACCACTAAAAACGTGTCACGACCCGCACCCTAGAGTAAGGGCACGAGAAGTGGGTACGTCCAGCCTACGCCGCAGTATCGGCGGTAGAACGCTGTCCTAGGTCAATCATCTAACAATATAAAGTACCTGTACAGTTTATACTCTCCGAATGGAGGTGACAAACAGAAAATAATCTCAATCACATCTAGGTAGAAGAATGAAAAACAGATAGATAGATAGTAACTCAAAGAGAACCATAGCATAGATGAAAAAAGTCTAAGTGTCTAGTACAACATAATATCCAGAACTGTCAACTCATAATACAAAAAGTCTAAGAGTCTATACATCTCCACATCTCAAAATACAACTCAGAAAGTGAGATAAAAGTAAATATAGAAAAGACTGTCTAGACTAAACTGGTCTAGACTACTGGAACAACATCCTTAGCTGCAGGTGGATCCTGCTGGGGGTCCACAACATAAATATCATCTAGTCCTGCTCCAAAATAGGTAGACACCAGGCCTCATCCTCATCCTCTGCAATATTTTCAACAGGTCCAATTAGGACAGGAACGAGCACAATACATCTCACGCAGTGCATATCAGGTTAGGAAATACGATACAGACAATAGAGTAAGATACATGAACTGCTGAAAGGAAATATACGCTGTAAAAGAGATAGCTGTAATGAAATATCTATTGTATATAGAGAACTATAAGTGACTAGTGATGTAGAGCACAAGATAGGCATGTGAATGGCTAGAATTTATACATGATTATACTACTGAGTTTGCACATGATTACACTACTTTGGAATTATTCACATGTCCACTTCTACTCCCCCGTTACCCCAATCAATACACAAGGATCTATACAAGTTACGTTATTGTACATGATATCACATGGGGCCCATGAAAGGGTGCACATGATAGTATACATGAGGGCTCAGTAAACATGAGAGTACATGATCACATGAGTGCACATGAATAATGGAAGCATAGGAGTACATGATGATAGTGAAACACACATAACATGAAGTACCCGATGCTCCCGAGGGGGATAACATCTCATGTAAAGATCCATATAGTACCAATCCGTGTTACCAACGTGACAGCAACAAGTAAAGTAATCTAGAGCGAGAAGTAAAACCTGAACAAGTATGAAACGGTCAGAGAATGTACTCGCCTGATAACTGAATGTCTGAAGAGGATATACTGTCTGAGGAGAGGTGTATGGCTCCTAATCAGAGCAATACAAGTCACAATATATCCACAATGGTAAAAATAAAGTATACAATGCACACTACATGATTCTAGGTCAATCTGGTCAAAAGTCAACTCTGGGTCAACTCTAATAGTCAAACTAGGTCACATGAAGTCATACTAGATCACAGGGAATTAAACTAAGTCAAATAGAGTCAAACAAGGTCAAACAAGTTTAATCTATGTTAAAGTCAACTCCTGGTCAACACTCTAATCAAACTAGTCAAATACTAGTCAACATGATCAATCTGGATCAAGTCTAGATCAAACTTAGACCAACTAAGGTATTGGTCAAACAAGGACTAGTCAGCAAGGTGATTAGGTCAATGGTCAACTATCTAAGTCAATACCACAAGGTTAAGGTATAACCAATACCTATACAAGCATACCACACATATATATACATATATATAATACCAACCTTAATCCTATATTCAAGCTAATCCCACATTCCAATCTCAAGTCATGACTCAACTCTAAGTATCTAACTTAACCCCATACATATCTTAATCTACATAGGTCTTCCACAAAACCCAAGTCACAATAATATACATATATATAGGTCAAACCTAAACCAACTAGTTAATAGCCTAGGGTTTAGTCAAATCTTAGTCAATAAGTCCTTCTATGTTCATCCAAGCCATTTCTAGGTCAATTTGGTCATGGTTGACCTAAGGTTGACTTGGTCAACAATGGTCAATTATCTAGTCAAACTAGTCTACTAGTCAAGTTAGGTCAACCAATGTCAAACTAGTCATTCTAGGTTAATTTAAGTTCAATCTAGGTCAACTAGGTCAAGTTTGACCTAAGGTTGACTTTGATCAACCCTTAGTCAACAAGGGTCAATTTGTTGTTGTCTTGGGCCTGTAGGTCAAATGGGGTTAGTCCCAAGCCATAGGCTAGTAATCTTGGCCATATGCTATTGGCTATAGGTTTCCTCTAAACCTATACCTTAACAAGTTATACACATATATATATCTATATATATATATAGATATTCCCATATATCTAATGCCTATACATATACATAGGCCATAATACATATATATATACATATCTATAATATATATATACAATACCCAATATATATATTGTACTCACTTGTATACATAATATATATACATATATAGATAGCTATCCTATAAACATATATATATATATATATTCCACATATATATATAAACCCATATATACACCCTTAGCTATATATACCAAAAAATATATATAACTATATACAATATAATGTATATATATATATAACATATATATATATAGAGGGAATTAGAGAGAGAGAGAGAGAGAGACATAGAGAGAGGACAGAATGACTGATCAGTGATAGAGGGGGGGGAAACTGTTCTCAGTTTCCTGAGAACAGGAAATCAAAGCCCCCAACACAAAACTAAAATACACACACACCCTTCACATATACATACATGTATATACACATGTATATACATGTATACAACCCAAAAACTCACCCACACACTCTCATACACATATACTACCCATACACATACTAAAAATATACTAATACATATATAAATCACATCAAAAATCGATTTGAAACTCACCCTTAAAATCTGGAAATAAACCCCAAAACAGGATACTGTGGACTATGCATTTCGAAAACAGGGTAACTCGATTTACACCCTCTAAAACGAGCTAAGACTCGATCCTATGGGTTGGTAACTGGAGCCCCACAGATACCCTAGTGTCCTAGGTGCCTGACACAGAGTATAGACACGACACGACGTGTCCAACTCACTGGAAACCCAATCGGGTAAACACTGATACACTGTGCAATGTCACAGCGTCGTGCACGCGTGCACTTAGCTCTAGGACACGACACACGTATCTAGAAGTCTCGTGCACGTGTGGGTAGGTTCGCCTAGGGTTGGTCTAGGGTTTAGGTAGCCTGTCTCATGTCCACGTGTCCTCAGGACACGGCACGAACTCTATATCAGTCGAAGAAAATCGACTAACACTCAGTGTTCTGCACCGCGTCGTGCATGGGTTCTCGTGTCTCGTGGACACGACACGAGCCACGTGGGGCCTCGTGGTCATATCCACGTGTAGCCCACATGATGGGCTACACACTCGTGCAAACACGAGGTGTCGAAGTGTCGTGTCCGCGCGATACGAGACGCGCGAAGTGGACTCTGTGCGTGCGTGCACTGTCAGTGCACGACCAGTGCACGTGTCCTCGTGTCCTCGATACGACATGAGGTGTCCTGAAAGTTTAGGGGTGTGTGCGCAGACACAGCCCCCTTGTGTCCACCAATTTTGGTGTGTCCTAGTGGCCTGTGTAGTGAGAACTAAGGGGGTGGTAGCAGGGGATTTTCTGTGACAGTATGCAGTGCAAATCCGTGAGCTCGTGTCCGATTTGGACATGAACACGATACAGTCTTGTGTTCAGTCCAGTGGGGTTGTGACCTAGTTGTCTAGGGCTACCCAAAAACATATTTTGTTTCACATAATAACAAGGTTTAATCCTAAGTGGCATTTCACCAAACATAGGTTTTCAAACATGGATACGTGTCCGATACGGACACCAAACCGACTCTAACCTTCACCAAATTTTACTCACAGTACCCTAGTACCTAGATGCATGCATACATGAAGAAAAATCAGAGTTTTAACTAAGTTTAAGAGCATTTACCTATTGATGCAATTTCCAAGGAAAACTCAATAAGAGGGGGGGGTGTCCTATCCACTTGTTGGTGTCCAAGTCCTTGTGTACAGCTTGCTAGCCTCCTTTAGCACCCTCTAGGTTGTAGGAACCCAATGCAAAAGACTAGGGTGAATTTGGATCAATATAGCTCAAGTTATGTAGGTTTGAAGAGAAATAGAATTTCTAGGAATTAAATTCATGTAAATCATTCATGAATTAATTCAATGGGATTTTATAGGTTTGTGGGCTGCCAAAGGGGGGGTCCTTGGCTGCCATGGGGGGGTAGGGGAGGTGTCCTTGGCTTTCTTCTAGGCTAAGGCTTGGACTTGTGTAAAGGGGTTGGATATTTTGAGTGTTTTTGGTAAAATATCTAAAAAGTAATATCTAGATATTTAACCCACTTTATCCTATGACTAAATCTATCCCCTTATCATTCTAGGTTAGTAACTAACCTCTAGATTAGTGCTAAACTAGGTTAGAAGCTAACATGACACTAATCAACTAATTAAATAATAATAAATCACATAATCCAAATAATTCCAAATAATTCCTAGAAAATTACCAAAATACCCTTTAGGCCAAAAAGCCCTAATTTGATGTTCTAAACCTATGGCTAGGCTCACATGATCATGGTTAGTCTCTAGGTTATGAAATCTCTAGGATTTACACTAGGGTTATACTAACAAAGTCACAAAGTCATAAGTCATGACTTAGAAAATGGTTTAACTTAACTAAAATCACCAGAAAATCATACCATGACTAAAATAGCACTAATAAATAATAAAAATAATAAATTTTCAAAAATACTCTAAATTCTGAAAACAGGGTGTTACAGAGGTGGAGGTGAGGGGGAGGGTGTTATGTAAAGTGAGAGAGAGAGATATATAATTATATATATGTATATAGAAAAAGGGAGAGAGAAAGAATGAGAGAGATATTTGAATAGAGGGGGGGTATGTCGGTTGCCATTGGGGAGAGAAGAGAGAGAGTGTAGGATATTTGTTTTTAGGTAGAGAGAGAATGAGAGATTTATTTATATATATGTGTATATATATATACAAGAAATAAAAATAAGATATTTGTAAAAATAGAGAGAGGAAGAGATATTTTTAAAATAGAAAAAATAGGAAAATTATGTGCGGTATTTGGGCAGTCATGAGAGTATAACATGGGGCTTGGGTTCGGGTTCGGTCGAGCCGGGTCGGGCCAAAATTGGACAGGGGGCAATAATTAAATTAAAATATGTATTTATGATCACGGAAAAATAAATAATATACGGGGACTCCAATAAATGGGACACAAGTTGCAGGCGGGGAGTAGGCTTCGTGTGGGCCACGTCCATACTTCGGGTTGACAGGTTGGGTCGATGTCGGGTCCCGAAATTAAATTGGAAAATAAATCAGGTTTTACGGTAGATAATTAATTGTCCTAAATTGAACCGAAAATTGTGCGAAAAAAATGGAGCACAAAATGGAGTGTCTGAGTGGGACACGAAGGTCATGGGTGGAGAGCGTCTCGAGTAGATCATTTATGAGAAGTTGGTTCTGAGAAAACGACTGGTCTCGTGCTCCTAAATTAAAAGTCACGGTGACGTGCAAACGAAGATCAAAAATAAAAGTGGGAATAATTATTCAACGATTAATTGGTCTAAGTTGACCCGAAGTTGCGCAATACAAAAAGAGCACAAGGGAACGAGTTCAAGTGGGACATGATATATCAAAACGAAGATAATCTTGTCTACTTCAAAACTCGTAAAGAGAGTTTACAGAGATTAGTATCCCTGACGCTCCAGAAGTCAAAGTTACGGGAAGGTACATTAATGATCTAAACAATTAAATAATAAAATATTTATCAAAAATAATTCATTCAGAAAAATAAAAATAAACCCTGAAATTCAGGGGGCTTACATCCTACCCACCTTACAAAAATTTCGTCCTCGAAATTAAAAATCATCCAACAGGTCAAACTAGAACATGTAGCTGCACTGGCTACGATACTCAATATGCTATCCTTGTAATCATCTCGTCTGTTTCTCCTACAATCTTTTTGGTTCAGGTTTAATCAAAGTCCTTCTATCATAGACTACGCCATACATCCATTAGAATCTTCCATACTAACATGAAACATTTATGTATACCCTAAACTATAGGTCATTCTCTGGGTATGTTTATAAACCTATAATGCTTAATCATCAACCATATTTCCAACCTCGATTGTAAATTCTGGATTTCCTTATCATATCCTAAGTATCCTTATTTCATCAATCCATAGTTCCTTGGCATCATTTATCGTCAATCCTTTCCTACAGTTTTTCCTTGAAATTATACGTTCAATTCTTATCCTTGGCGTAGAGCCTTCTTCTTTTTACTCAACAAGTCCTCCGAATATAAATCCTCGATTTCAAAACTCCCGATTTATTAATTACCAAAGTACATATGTCTTTGTCTCGTTCCTTGTCTTTTTAACTGATATTTTTTGATCTCGTACGCAATACGATAGCTCATTCTAACTTATTCTATATCAATCCACATATCGATCGACCCTCTAATCACATGCAATTAGCTAGAGGTAACGCAACCAAAATTCTACAAATGCTAAATCTCCAAACTGCTAAGTACAAGATTCTAATCCTTAATCCATAGTCATAACAATATACTATCTCATTTATCCATCTTAGATACCCTATCATCGAGTCATACTATCAATACAATCGTTCTTAATGGTTTCCAAGTTTACTACAGTCAGTCACTTCTACTCGTTCTATAAACTTAATCCAACCAATCCCTAGGAAAAGTATTTATCACAATCACACAATACATCTATAGTTATACTACATAATCAGTCAACAAGGTTTGGCTATTTCGGTCGTCTATCAAGTAGAAGGTAACAAGGCCTAAGACTGGGTCAAGCAATCCATAGCAGTGTCCAAACAAGTTAAAGGGTCAAACAAGACAGAAAAGTTTATTGGAATATCTCCAAGAATGGTACAAAGACAACGAGATGCATAACGGGAAGAACTACCAAAGAGGTTAACGAAGAAGAGTTTAGTCAAGTCATAGGAAAGATGGAACACAAAAATAATTATGTCCAAAAGATAACATGAAAGCAATCCTATTGGAGATTCCTAGAGAACCTGTAATTCTAGTTGTAGATGTAGATAGAACAGAGTTAATCAAGACGGGGAAGAATAATTATAAGAACTTATTCTTGCTCATTCGGTCATAAGAAAGTAAACCAAGTTGGGATATGATCTGATAACCATACACGTCTTCCTGAAATTATGTTGCCAGAATTTTCGCCACACCAGTAAGCTTATATGCAATAAACGAGGGAGTCCATAACTAAGGTATACTCCCTAAAATCATATTATCTAGAATTCTCGCCACGCCAACCGGTATGGCTGCGAGAAAATCTAAATTCTATGAATAGGATAATATATCCGAAATCAGGCTCTATGTTTTTGTCATACCAGCTAATATGGCTGCGATAAATTCTAAACTCCATAAATAAAGCAGACGTTTACCTTATCAGGACATATCATAATTCAATCCACAAAATTTATCACGATGCAAGATCAAAGTCAACAACGAAAATCAGAAATCGATTTCAACAACAAATTAAGGAATAGCAAATGGAAACAGGTGAAAACAGATTTCGAGATAAGATTAGAGTGAGATCCTCAGGGGTCATCCCAAGGGTACAAACTTGGTCTAAATTGACCCACTAAAATACAAACAAGAGGCTAATTATAGCTAACGGTCCTATGCTGTGATGAGTTCTCCTATGTTGCAATCCTAGAAATCCTCTAGGTGTTCTAAATATTATTCCTAGTTGTATCAAGTTGTCCTAGATCCTAATTGCAGGCATGCTTGGTACAATAACGTAACCAAACAACTTAAGTCTGGACCTGCATGGGCCACCAAAAAAATATGTCACGACCCGTTACCCAAATTGTTGGGCCGGGCCGAGCCATGTCCAGCCTACGCTTGATTAAAGCGTAGTAAGCTGTTCTAAGAATAGACAATAAAGGGTCTAAGCTGCTAACAGTTCTAATATCATATTTAAATGTTCATCACAACACAGCATCTATAAGCGAAGGTAAACAAACACAGATTTAATAATACATAACCAAAGTATCTAACTGGAGACAAAGTCCAGTATCCAAATATAAGAACAGACAAAGTTTAAGTCTACTAAACACATGAAAGATAACTAAGCAAGGTTCCCCGCTGGGGCCTCTTCTAGAGCTAAGGCCAGGTCCTCAAAATCAGTGCCATGAAATGTAACACATAGCATTTCCTTCTCGAAAAGTGAACCTACAATGTTATCCTGTCAGGACGGGAGCAAGTACAACCTCTACAACTAAAATACTGAACATATAATGAAAGAGATGTACAACAAGAAACATGGTGTGATAAGTCTATAAAACAGGAAATACTGGGAACATGGCCTCATGGTACAACTGGGATTATAGTATCATAGTAATGTAGAAAACATGGCATAACTGGAATCATGGTATGACTGGAATCATGGTATGACTGGAATCATGGTATGACTGGAATCACCGTATCATAGTAACATAGGAAACATGGCATATCGTAATCTATCATGGCAATGACACATATGTCATATAGACAGATGTATATGTAATATTTAAAACTGTAGCAGGTATGTGATCGATCAATAGATGTACAATGTGCTGGGGGGCACATAATGAAATGTACTTCCGTACAAGTGAAACGGCGACAGATGTACATACGTACAAATCCGCGTTGAGATAAAGCCTACGACAAGGTATACATATAAAATGTCAACCTTGCTCGGTACGTACGTACGGAGAAGGGGGGCATGATCACGTACTCAACTATCAGTTTCCCCATAAACCATATCCTAATCATGTGAGAGATACGAGAACAGTAAGAGAAACATGTGGGAGATACTGGGAGCAGTATAAGCAGGGCAGGTACTGGGAGCAGTATGAAACATGTGAATACTCAGAGCAGTATATAGTATAGTAAAACATGTACTGAGAACCAGTAAGGAGCATGTAAAGATATAAGAACTGTACTAAACATGGCCGGTACTAAAAGTGATACAACATGTGAAGACATAACTTGCTACCTCAAAGATCAGTCTTTTAACAGGGTTAATACATGTTCTAGCATTAAAAGACAGTAAATGAGTTTGTAGATGTACTTGCCTCGAGCAAAGCAAGAATACTAGTACGAAGATTTAGATGTCCGGTGTCCTGTCAATAATGATATACAAACTCAGTTCTAAGCTATGTTCAATAATACACTAGTGGTGTGACACGACTCCTGACTGGATACTAGCCAAGTGGGGATCTAGCATAAAAGTCTAATGTGGAGTGCCACTATACACAAACTAACTTCCTAGGATCTATACACTAGTGTAGGGGGTGGTCCAATACTATATTAACTCAAAACAACACAAAACATTGAAAGTCGTAACTATTCAATAAATAAATCAAACTGTACACTAAGTTCCAACCATTTTTGAGATAGACAAAAAGCTCAATTATACATAAAATAAAGTACCAAAATGATCCTTGTTAATTATAGAAATTTATACTAATTTTTTTGGAATTTATAAACCTTCATAAATATTTATTAAAAATCAACAAACACATGTATCCTGAAAATGAGTTCTGTTTTTCCATTTTTATAAAATACCAAAAGTACTTATTAAATACTGAAAAGATTATAATAAATTATCTAAATTAACATAGTATTTAAATACAATTTTCAAAGATTTTTACAGCAATTAAAATATATATAAAAATTCAAAACCAGAAAGTAACAATATCTGGAAAAATAATTAATTATAAATTAAGGATAATACATAATCAAAATCTACAGATGTTGTCGGATGATAAAATAAATATCACCAACGTGTCCAGAATGGTCAAATCAGCTAGGATCGCCTACCCATAAGTCCAATTTAGACACAGAGGCAAAACGGTAATTTCGGGTCAAAATGATGTCCGCCGTTGGACACACTTTGCACCGAAAAGCGTGTCAGGATAGAAGTCTACAAAACCTAGCAAATTATATGTCCACGAATCCAGAATGATGATACGAACCCAACGGTATATCCGAAATAAAATTTCGATGTGCCGATCTCAAAATGATACGTTGACGCGACACTTGGTATCCGGTTTGCACAGAAATGCGTGCCGGAGCAAATGTCTTCAAAACTCAGCAAATTATATGTCAACGAGTCCAGAATGACGATACGAACTCAACGGTATATCCGAAATGGGATTTCGATGAACCGAACCCGTTGACTCGAAAAGTGGGACCCGCTTTGCACCGAAATGCGTACCAGGGCCCACGTTCTCCAAATCAAGCAAATTTTATATGAAAATATACCAGAACGATGCCACGAGTCTACTGGTGGTATCAGAAATTGAATCCGGAGTCTCGGGTTCAAAAATAGAATTTTACAAGTACAAATTAAAGAATTCGGACGGCCAACTTTGGCGTCGAATTCGACCAACCAAACGTGCTTATAATGAAACGAAACCTAAAGGAGGCAGGAAGAGGGTTATACCAGCTGCGCACAGGAACTGGTAGGGTGCCAACCGGAGCTGCGTCGGCGGAGTTACGAGCTGACGAAGTCGGCTCCACGAAACTGTCCAAAAATAGTTCAATTTAAAACGTCAACTTGGTGGCCAGTTTTGAGGTATCAAACGACAAAATTAACGGACGAAAATTGAGAGGAGTGAAGTGCTATATACCAAGATTGAGACGGAGCAAAGAGTTTGCCGATCCAACGATCGGATCTCTCAAAAAACGTGCACGAAGTCGCTACGACGGAGCGTGAATTCTGAGTTCCAAACTCTTGCGCGCCGACGGGATTTCGTTCAAAACGTACGAATAGCCCATGCGTCGCACCAGAGAAGCGGGCGGTGGCCTAGGGGAGTTCGCCGGGGGGTCGCGCGCCGGTAGAGGGGTCGCCGGCGGCGACGGTCGGCCGCTGTGGTGCGCGGCGTGCAGCAGCGCGCGGAGTGGCGCGGCAGCCACTGCTGCTCGCTGCCGCTGCTGCTGTTCGCAGCGCTGCTGCGGGGCGGGGCCGGCCACATCGGGCGGCGATCGCGGTGGTGCGTCGCCGGGGAGGTACGTGGTGGTGGTGGTTTGAGTGGAGGTGGGGAGTTGATGATGGTGAAGGCTATGGTGGTGGTGGTGGTGGTGTTGCATGGTAGTGATGGTGTAGTTGATGGAGAGAGGAGGGAGGAGAAGGAGGAGGTTGGTGGTGTTGCTCGGCTGTGGAGGGGGTTCGGCCAGGGGAGGGAGTCGGCTGTTGTGGTGGTGGTTTTGCATGTGTGTGAGTGTATGTGTAAAAAGAGTGAGAGAGAGATAAAGAGAGGGAGGTATTAGAGAGAGGGGGAGAGAGAGAGGTCGGCTGGGGGGGTGTTATTGTGTGCTGGATGAGAGAGAGGGGAGGGGTGTCTGTGAGGTGGAGGTGAGGGGGAGGGTGTTATGTAAAGTGAGAGAGAGAGATATAATTATATATATATGTATATAGAAAGAGGGAGAGAGAAAGAATGAGAGAGATATTTGAATAGAGGGGGGGTATGTCGGCTGCCATTGGGGAGAGAAGAGAGAGAGTGTAGGATATTTGTTTTTAGGTAGAGAGAGAATGAGAGATTTATTTATATATATATATATGTGTATATATATATACAAGAAATAAAAATAAGATATTTGTAAAAATAGAGAGAGGAAGAGATATTTTTAAAATAGAAAAAATAGGAAAATTATGTGGGGTATTTGGGCAGTCATGAGAGTATAACATGGGGCTTGGGTTCGGGTTCGGTCGAGCCGGGTCGGGCCAAAATTGGACAGGGGGCAATATTAAATTAAAATATGTATTTATGATCACGGAAAAATAATAATATACGGGGACTCCAATAAATGGGACACAAGTTGCAGGCGGGGAGTAGGCTTCGTGTGGGCCACGTCCATACTTCGGGTTGACAGGTTGGGTCGATGTCGGGTCCCGAAATTAAATTGGAAAATAAATCAGGTTTTACGGTAGATAATTAATTGTCCTAAATTGAACCGAAAATTGTGCGAAGGAAATGGAGCACAAAATGGAGTGTCTGAGTGGGACACGAAGGTCATAGGTGGAGAGCGTCTCGAGTAGATCATTCATGAGAAGTTGGTTCTGAGAAAACGACTGGTCTCGTGCTCCTAAATTAAAAGTCACGGTGACGTGCAAACGAAGATCAAAATAAAAGTGGGAATAATTATTCAACGATTAATTGGTCTAAGTTGACCCGAAGTTGCGCGATACAAAAAAAGCACAAGGGAACGAGTTCAAGTGGGACATGATATATCAAAACGAAGATAATCTTGTCTACTTCAAAACTCGTGAAGAGAGTTTACAGATATTGGTATCCCTGACGCTCCAGAAGTCAAAGTTACGGGAAGGTACATTAATAATCTAAACAATTAAATAATAAAACATTTATCGAAAATAATTCATTCAGAAAAATAAAAATAAACCCTGAAATTCAGGGGGCTTACATCTAGCTCTTGGGTGAGTCACTATCGGCAGCTAGACGAAGGTAAATGCACGGCACATTTATGTTTCAACCGAGGCATTAGTGGCGTCTAGAGAAAAATAAATAAATGCACGGCCACTAGCTCTCGACTGAGTCACAAATGGCAGCTAGACGAAAGTAAAGGTGTGAAAGCCCCTGCGCCTAATAACTGTCTTCACCCTCCCCATGCACTACTCGTGCTGAATCCACACCACGATATTCCTAATAACCGCTAAGTCTTCTAAGCAATCATATTAGCAATTATACCCTAACGCTCGTCCTGTACGCACCGATGTACGGTCAGTACGTAAGTCCGAATCTATATGAGACACGTGACATCGTGGTACACAAGTGTCGGCCCATGAATGCGGCACAAACAAAGGTGGTCCCTTAACTCTAGGCTAAATACATAAAGAAAACTAAAATATAATAATTTGCAACTATATAGGATTTTGAAAGAACAACTTATAAGAAATAAAACATGCATGATATTGAGCAAGAAATTAAACAGTAAAGGCAAGGTGTCTTGCCTGGTAGGACGCCTGGTGTACTACAATGATTTATGTGGCACGAACTGTAACTTCAGTGCAATAACTATGCAATGTGACCTCTGATGGTGGCACGGACAGTTCCATTGGGTCCAGAAGGATCAATTCAGTTAGGGTAGACATAAGGCAGTCTCAAAATGGGCGAAGGAATAGGAATAATAGGACTGGTTACGGACAGGAGAAAGATCGTAGAAATAATGGATAAATATTATATATACGAGTTTTAGAAAATATTTATAATTTCTAAAAACTAGTTTTCATAAGTCAAAAAAAATATTTATAGGAAAAATATTTATTAGTCACAATATTAGGGTACGGTGGAAATTGTTCATGACCAAAATATATTTCTAAGTTGTAAAAGTAGGAGTTTAGAATAGAATTTATATTTTATTATTCAAAATATTACAAATACCATGAATCTAGAAACTATTTAGGGCTCAACTCTATTTTGTAAAAATATGATCTGTAGGCCAAGAACCATAAAATAATAATATAGTAATATTTTAAAACTTTCAGAATTTAGTTTTGAAATTATATCTAGCCCAACTAAATACTATATTTTTGCATAGGTATAATTTAGAAAATATTAATATAACTTTATTTGAAATTAACTATGATAGTACTAATGAAACTAGTAGAAATTTATAACAATAATATTAATGCTAGTAGTAATAATAATAATAATAATAATAATAATAATAATAATAATAATAATAATAATAATATCGATAATAAAAGAAGCTAATGAACTCAACGGGAACAAGCAGACACAAAATAACCGAAAAATGATTAATAGTCATAATAATACTAAATAATAATAAAACAAAAATAGTAATAATAATCAATAATAATAACATTAAATATCCTAATATAAATAATATAAATAAATATATCAGTAAAAATATATATAAAACACACTCTTCTCGAATAGAACAAAAAAAAGAGTGAAAGAAAGAAAAAAAGAAGAAGAACAAAACAGAACACTTAACAAAGAGGAGCAGAGAGAAATTGAGATTGGAGAGAGAGAGAAAATGAGATGGGAGGGGAGAGGAACCGGAGAAGCTCCGGTGGAGAACGGCTGCGGATGCGCGGAGGAGGGGAGTAGGCCACGGCGGGCGGCGCCGGAAGTGTGGGATCCCGCGGCGGAAGGGCTGGAAAGATGACCGGAGAGAGACAGGGTTCCGGCGGACGCGAGGGCTGTTCGAGCGGTCAACGAGGGTGGCGCTGGGCGGTGCTCGCCGCGGTCGACGGCGGAGGAGACGAAAGAGGGGAGGCGGGGGGCGGTGGTCGTCTGGACCGGTGGTGGCTCTTGGCGATGGGGAGGCGGCACAAAGGGATTTTCTTTAGCGGGCGGATGGGCGCCGATGGCCGAAGCGGCGGATGGGAGGACACGGCGGTGGCCGGTGCGGTGGATCATGCCCTCCCGCTGCGACAGTGAGGTCGGCGGTCCATGGGATTTTGCTCCGGAGCACGGAGGGAAATGGGATCGGCGGTCCGGCGCTGAGCCTAGCGCGGCGGCGGGCGTGCTCGTGGGAACCGCGGCGGAGGTGAGGGTTTCTTCCCCCCTATTTGTTTCTTGGTTGATGGTGGTAGTGTGGTCGGGTGGTAGGCTGATAGTGGTGGTGTGGTCGGGTGTTGTCCGGGGACAGGGACGATGGTTATTCGTTGTCGAGAAGAGGGGAAAATTGGTGATGGTGGTGTTGACGACCGGAAGGCAGGGGACATGGCCTTCGGCTGTGATGGTGGTGATTGTGATACTGGCGATGGTGGTGGCGGTGTGGTTTGGGTGTGTCGGTCGGGGGTGGATATGAACGATTATGGTGGCGTGTTCGGAGTCACGGCGGTGTACAAGATGGAGACAGGGAGGACAGGGAACGGTGGTGTAGGCGGGTCTTGGTTGGTGCTGTCGGGGCTTAGGCAGATGGTCGGGGTAATGCCGGAGAGGCGGCGGTGTTGATATTAGTCCATGGTGGTGGCGGCGTGGAGGTCGTGTTGGGACTGATGACACAGAGGCTTGCAGGGATGGTTGAGGACGGTGGTCGACCGAGAAAGGCTGGGCTTGGCTAGGATTAGGAATTTGTTGGTGTCGGGGTCTGTCCGACACGAGGGAGGAGATAATGTATATGTAAACTATGGAATAAGATGGACACCGACACGATACACGACAATTATGGAATTTTGTGAGGAATTTATGGAGGAGTACCTGCCTATTTATAGGATGTGGAAATTTCCAGTTGGATAAGTATTAGGAATATTTAAAACCCAATTAGACAATTAAATTATTAAATTTAAATCAATACAATCAATTTAAATCCAAATTCAATTCCAATTTAAATCTATAAATTCTACCTCTATTCCATTTAAATTAAATCCATAAAATTAAGTAATTACATTTTTATTTAAAATTAAACTAATAGAATATTTATGAAATATATGTATGCACTAAGAATATTATTTATTATTAATAACTGTTATAAACGAAAGACTTTTTATAAATAAATAAAATAATGGACTTGGAAATATTGGTATGATAGCTAAAATAATTATTACATATATTATTTTGAAACTATAAAAATAGAAAAAAAATTTCTAAAAATATGTACGCTCGCACATATTTGCACTCGTCGAGCAATTACGAAAAACAAAAATGAGCGCGCGACGTACAACGTAAAGACGCATAATACAATACAAAATAAATATTAAAAAAAATAGTACCAAATTTAGAAATAAAAATATAGTAAAAATTTAGGGGTTTTACAGCATCATGCAGCATCAACTCTCGCCGATCCCAGGTCCCAGAGAGTGATTTTGTTGTTTTCTAAAAAGGGATGTAAATGTATGGAATGACTATCTCATCGCAGTCAGTTGTAAGCCGAGCGGCCTCTTTTGTAATCGAGTCTTGTAGTCAAGTTTATTATCAATGAAAATACAAGTTTCCTACTCTATATAAATGTGTTTAATTTCTATGCGTACTCTCATAAATATTGTTGTTTCGGATAACCTTATGATCTGCCTTGTGCGAGCGCAACTTAGGTTCGCACGGCATCACGACCGAGGGACGATTATTGATTCTAACGAATCGGGGCGTGACAAGACGTCCCTGAACTCCACAAGGACATTATCGATCTCAGGCAAAAGATTCCCCTGCACGGGCGCCTCCTCAGCCTTGAGCACCGCAAGGTAGGTCATCTATCCGTATTGTATCTCCTTCTTAAGTTGTAAGGCAGAGAGAGCCTTCTCTTTCGTAAGTTCGTCTCATGTAACTGTCACCATGCACAGAGAGCTCTCCTCCATGATCCCAACAACTCCCAGATGAGGCATTGGGACCACCTTTGCTGAGGTAAGGAAGTCCATCCCAAGGATCGTGTTGAAGTCGTCCAGTAGTGCGGCCGTGAGACTGGTGACACCCGTCCAGTCTTCCACTTGGATCTTCACGCCTTTGGCCACCCCCTGTATGGGGCGTGTTTCTGAGTTGACCGCCTTCATCTTGCTCGAGTCTTTTTTAAGCACCTGACCCATGCGTTGGACCTCCGCATCCGAGATGAAGTTATGGGTTGTCCCTGTGTTGACCATCGCCCTTGTGTGGTGGTCGTTGATCTTTACGTCCATATACATCAGCTCTCGACTCGTGTCATGCCCCAGAACCAGAATACTGGAGAGCGGGGGAATGACTCAGCCAGCTACGTATTACGGGTAGATAAATGTCGTATAATACGATCAATGCTGTCTAAAAGACGAGGGGGTGCATACTACATGAAAGTCTTGCTAGGGTCACTTCACATCTATTGTCTCAATCATTCAAATAAGAAACAGTAACGGAGAACATGTAAGATAAAGCATTAAGGCGTCTCAAACGCTCAGTCAAAATATTCTTGACATCTGGCTTTACAAAACATAGCCAGATGATGTAGTAAAGTATACACAATTGTTATCAGCTGCAGCCTGACTTAGTTACAATTATGCAAAAGTAAGTACAAGACGATCAGACTAACATATCGGTGCCAAACGGTAAAGTATAAAGTAAGTAACAAAACGAGCGGGAAAGTAAGGAACCCACTCGAGTCCTCCTGCGATAATTCCTCTAGTATTGACCATCTTGGAGGTAGAAGTAAGCCGAGTTCTCGGGAACCGGCTCTAAATCTGGCCATGCAAAACCAGAGAGGTTAGACCTCTAATAGCAAGTACTGTAAAGAAGAACGATATGAGGAATTAGAATCAGTAGTAGAAAAATATGATAAATAGATCTCTGCTTGCTACTGGGACTCACATAACATCACGACACTTTGAACCAACTTCCCAACCAAACAAGGACAAAAGTTGGTCCGTCATGTCCTGATATTATGATCATCTCAGTTAGTCAACAGAGTAGGTACAGTACACAAATAAATCAATTTAAACGGTCATACAACTACTACGGCTTGCTACTGTGAGTTCCAAGTTACCCTGAAAATATGTAATAAGGATTCCTCAATTCTTACTATGTACAAGCAAGGCTAGTCTACCCAATCAATCAATTGCTCCAATCATGAATTAGACGAGCCCAGTGGGACGCCCGTCATCAATATACAATAAATAATATAAGCAGATACCGTTCCCTGCCCGTGTGGCAGATTTTCAGTATCTGTGGAAAACAGCCGGCCTGTCGGGTACTAATAGTCCTAAAGTGGGCTGTCATATAAGAACTCGAGAATCCATTCTCTTCATGCAATCATTATTTTATTTAACTTAGTAGCCTCTATGTTAAGTGAAATCCCATGCCGTGGATCATGATCATTCAGAATGAGTACCTCCGTATAAAGTACGATATGCCCAACTCTACAACGATACCCGTACGGTTAGGTTGTAGGTCTTACATAGCGTAATGCAACAATCAAAACTAGCCACGAAATAATCATGCCTTGACCATAAAGTACACATGCTACTTTTGTAAAAAAATAAATTGAAGCCTGTACGTGCCTATATGCCAATATTCAGGATCAGCCAGTCGATTACAATAGTTCATAGTTAATATGAACGTGTCCCATTCATTCAATTCAATAAGACGACTAGCCAGTCTCTTAGTTCCAACTAGGAACGCATGATCAATTATTAGTCTAGATAACAATCAATGTTAATTAATGCCAAGATAACAATCAATGTTAATTAATGTCAATTCGGGACAAGAATCAGCCAAAAAGGCATTATGGGCTAGGGTTCATGCGGCCGGGAAAATAGGGTCTAATGCGGCTCAGAGGATCAAATCTTATGCGGCTCAATAAGTTAAATCTCATGCGGCTCTTCGCCATGCGGCTAGAAAATAACAAGTCTATGCGGCTGAAAATAGAGAAGCCTATGCGGCTGAAAATGGAAAAGCCTATGCGGCTGAAAATTATAAAGTCTCATACGGCTGCAAGCTATAAAGTCTCATGCGGCTGAAAGCTATAAAGTCTCATGCGGCTGCAAGCTATAAAGTCTCATGCGGCTGAAAGCGAATAAGCCTATGCAGCTGAAAACTATAAAGTCTCATGCGGATTGGGTTGAACTGGGCCTTATGCAGCTAAGAGCAACATGCGCTTATGCGGCAAATAAAGTCAAGCACTTATGCGGCTAAGAAGAAAAAGTCTCATACGGCTAAAATAACACGAGCTTATGCGGCAGAGAGGTCATGTTCTCATGCGGCTGAGGAATGAGCTTCATGCGGCTGGAAATGGAAAAGTCACATGCAGCTGGGAATGACTGAATGCATATGCGGCTGTGAATCACCAAGACTATGTGGCTGAGAGGACATACGGCCATGCGGCTGAGGTGAGCTCATGCGGCTGATTATGCGATACGGCTGAAAAAGTGCCATGCGGCCAAGATTGCTCATGCGGCCAGGAGACTTGCCGCATGAAAACTCATGCGGCCAAGTACTGTTCTTCTTCTTCTTCTCTATTTCCGAAAATCAGAACCATGGAAGCCATTGTTTCCAAGCTCTCTAAATCCTTCATTCCAAGCCAAAATTTGGACTTCCATAGGTCAAAATGGGGTAGAACAAAATTCTCTACAACATGGAACCATCAAAACTTAGAAATAACAAGGTTAGCTAGATCAAAACCCAAAAAATCCAAAAATACAATAAATTTAGATATACACAAAATGAGCCATGGAAATTGAAAATGCTAAGTACTAAAGAGACTTAAGATCAAGTAATGAAGATGATGGAACAAAAATACTGAGGTTCCATCATGAAGCAAGTTGGCACTTGCCTATGCGACTGGGTAGGTGAAGAGAGTTATGGAGGATGATGAAGAAGAGTAATGGTGAAGGAGAAGTAATGAAGAGAGAGAAAAAGGATTTGGGGCTTTAAATGAAAAGGGGTGGTGGTAGGTGGGTTTATGTTGAACCACCCAAAGCTGGAAAATGAACCAACTCAGGCCGAACCCAAAAGCAAAGCAGAAAGTAAAATGTAAAAAAATAATTAGCGTAAAATTAAAGGAATTTAAATACAGAACAATACATGATAAATATTAAATAAATAAATTCAAGTAGTACATGTATTAAAATACATATTCTGGGAACGGAAAGTGACATCTCTACCCTCCTTAGAAAAATTTCGTTCTCGAAATTTCAAATCCAAGCAGGATAGAAACATCAGAGCTAAACTAATCTAAGTATAAGCAATTTGAGCAAGCAATTATTTTACAATGTCAATAGCAAGTAACATATCTATGTTTAACCATCTACGACATCAAGCAATTCCACTCATAAGGTGACAAGCATGAGGAGTTTTAAGACAATCAAGGTATACAGAAAGAGATATACCTTGTGAGTCAAACAGGTGCGGATACCATGATCGGATATCATCCTCACGTTTCCACGTTGACTTCCCTAAAGAGTGATGACCCCAAGCAACCAGGACAAGACTAATTGTTCGGTTCTTGAGTATCTTCTCTCTTCGGTCCAAAATGGACACAGGCTGTTCCTCGTAAGACTGGTTGGTACCAACAACCAATTCAGAATGATCGAGAATATGGCTTGGGTCCGATACATATCTACACAACTGAGATACATGGAATACGTTATGCACCTCTCGTAACGAAGGTGGAAGGGATAAACGATAAGCAACATCGCCTACCCTATCAAGGATAGCAAATGGGCCCACGTATCGCGGACTCAACTTCCCGCGAACGCCAAATCTAATGACCCTACGAGTAGGTGAGATCCGCAAGAACACGTGGTTCCCAACAGAAAACTCTAGCGGTCTACGATGCTGGTCCGCCCAATGACGTTGCCGATCCTGCGCAACTCGAAGTCGCTCTCTAATTCCCTTAACCACTTCAACTGTCTGGACAATCATTTCTGGGCCTAGCATCTTCCTCTCCCCTATATCATCTCATGCCAATGGCGACCTACACTTCTTACCATATAGTGCTTCAAATGGCGCCATCTGGATACTGGCTTGGTAACTGTTGTTGTAAGATAACTCGATTAAGTGCAGATGAATCTCCCAAGATCCTCCAAAATCCAGAGTGCAAGCTCGCAACATATCTTCTAAAGTCTGAATTGTTCTTTTTGATTGCCCGTCCGTCTGGGGATGGTAAGCCGTGCTAAATCTCAACTTGGTATCCAGACTATGATGTAAGCTTTTCCAGAAATATGATGTAAAGCGGGTATCTCTATCTGACACAATACTGACAGGGACTCCATGCTGCCTGACTATCTACTGCATATATAATTCTGCCAACTTTTTTGTAGATTGTCCTACTCTGAAAAAAAAAAATGTGCCACCTTTGTAAGCCGATCTACTATCACCCAAATAGCATCTTTACCACTTGGCGATCTCGGTAAATCGGTCACAAAGTCCATTATGATGTGTTTCCATTTCCATTCCGAAATAGAAAGCGGTTGCAATAATCCAGCTGGCCTCTACTGTTCTGCCTTCACTTGCTGACATACCAAGCAACGGAAAATAAATCTAGCTATCTCCCTCTTCATCTCGTTCCACCAGAAGTGCTGCTTGATATCTTGGTACATCTTGGTCCCTCCAGGGTGTATAGAATACTGAAAACTGTGAGCTTATGTCATAATCTCCTGTTTGATATCTCCGCTAGGCACATATAGACGTGATCCAAACCTAAGTGTACCATCTTCATGAATTCTCATATCCTTTCATAGTTCTGACTCACATTCTGCCCTAAGCTTCTAAATCCTTGGGTCCTGTGCCTGAGCTACCTTGATCCGGTCTACTAAGTCAGATTGAACTTGTAGACTTGCCAGAATTCCTACATCACTAGGAAGTACAACTTCGATTCCCATCTCCTGAAGGTCTTCTAAGATATGCTTCTGTGTTGTCAACATAAATGTGTCGTCCCTCCTGCTAAGAGCGTCTGCTACCACATTAGCCTTGCCTGGATGATACTGAAGCTCCATGTCATAATTCTTGATCAATTCCAACCACCTTTTTTGTCTCATATTCAGTTCCTTCTGAGTAAAGATGTACTTCAGACTTTTGTGGTCTGTGTACATGTCCACTCGATCACCATATAAGTAATGCCTCTATAGCTTCAAGGCAAATACTACTGTCGACAACTCCAAGTCATGAGTTAGATAATTCTTTTCGTGGTCCCAAAGTTGCCTAGATGTATATGCTATCACCTTTCTATGCTGCATGAGGACACATCCAAGTCCTTTACCTGACACGTCACAATATACTGTAAAACCTCCGGGTCCAACTGACAATGTAAGAATAGGCGCTGATATCAACTTCTGCTTCAGATTCTCAAATGATGACTGGCATTCTGTCGACCAGACGAATGGTACATCCTTCCATGTCAAGCGGGTCATGGGTGCTGAAAGTCTCACAAAGTCTGATACGAACCTTCTGTAATATCCTGCCAATCCCAAGAAACTCTGCACATCTGCTGCGGTCTTGGGTATTGCCAACTCTCTACTACTTCTACCTTCTTAGGATCCACTGCTACTCCAGCTCCTGATATAATGTGACCCAAAAATGAAATGTGATCCGTCCAGAATTTACACTTGCTGAGCTTGGCATACAACTGGTTCTCTCTCAGAACCTGTAACACTTTCCTGAGGTGGTCTTCATGCTCCTCTTCTCTAGCAGAGTATACGAGAATGTCGTTGAGAAACACAACGACAAATTGATCCAAGTATGGCATAAAGATGCGGTTCATCAAATCCATAAATATTGCTGAAGCATTGGTCAAATAAAACGGTATTACCAAGAATTCATAATGCCCATACTTCGACCTGAACGCTGTCTTGGGAATATCCTCCTTCCGAACCCTCACTTGATAATACCCTGAACGAAGATCTATCTAGAAGAAAACTTGTCACTACCAAATTTCTAGTTTGAGGATATTTTTTTGTCATTTTTAAGGTTATTTGAATTTATTATAATTTATTTGAATTTATGGGAATTTTTAGGATTTATTTTGGAATTGTTTGAATGATGGTTGACTAGGTTGACTTTGAGTAGCATTGACCTTGGTAGGCTAACCTAGAAACTAACCCTAGTTGTGTTAGACTTGGATAGGTCATGTAACCCTAGTTAGACTAGAGTTAACCTATGGTTTAGTCATTAAACTCAAGTTGGAATAGAGGGCTTTTAGTCACAAGTCATGACTTATGGTTTTGAACTATAGATTTTAACTAAGCCCAACCCATTAGCCATTAGCCAAACCCTAACCCTAACTTAGTGTGGCCGGCCAACACTAGCCTAGGGATTCCCACCCTATAAATACTCTCCTCCATTAGGTTAAGCCTCTTTAGGAAAGTTCACATTGAAAAAAGTGGTAAATCCCATCTTCATAAATTCCTAAAAATCTATATTAATTCCTTTTTCCCTCAAACAAATTGCAATAGGTTTTAATTTAGGAATCCTTGCTGTTTGTATATTTTATTCTCAGTTTGATAGCAATTTGGTGAAGTTTGGGGAGCAAGGAGATACCCCCTCTTTGGAGCTTTTGAGGAGTTGTGACACCAATAGGTAAATCCCTAAAACTTTTTATTAGGTGTTGTTATTTTTGTATTATGACCTAGATCTAAGTGTCCCCTAGCTAACCCTAGATTTTTGTGGCATTTTGGACCCATTTCGTGTCCGTATTGGACACGTATCCGACCATAGACCTAAGTGTTTGATGAAATGCCCCAATGGGCATTTCGTTTTGATTTTTGAATTATGTTTGAATAGAAATTATTGTTTTGATGGGGCTTATTGATTTCTAGTGTCCTGGGATTGATTTGGTGTCATGTCGTGTCGGTTTGGACACGTGTACACGCGGGTGCACACACGCGCGCGAGCAGTGTGCGTGTCCTGCTACTCGGGGCCAAGTGCTCACTGGGTAGGATACAGGGGCACGTGAAACTTCATGGACACAATAGGGAAGTATCTGACACGACACTCCCCAAGTGGCACGACCTCTCGTGTCGTGTCGAAGTAACACGAGACACTGCACTGGGTTTTGCACTGAATGTTCAGTCGATAGATCGGGCTCTGATACGCAATTGTATCATGGACATGGGGACACTTGGACACCGTGCAGGCACCTAGACACCTAGAACTATCCTAGGCGAACCTAGGTTGGTGAGCACGAGGCCTCGTGTCGGGTGCACAACACGCGTGCACTTGTGCACGAAACAATACACTGTGCAGTGCCTGTTGTGCTCGATTTGGGTTAATTAATGTGGACACGTCGTGTCACGTTGTGGTGGACACGAGACACCCTCTGGGACATGAACACTTGTTGGGTATTCATTACCAACCTTTTGATTTATATTTTAGAATGATTTAAACCATTAATCCCCATTTACCTATTTTTGGACTGATACACATATTTCAGTTTATATTCTAGTTTCTAAGTTCAAACTTTGGCAGTTAAATTAACCCATTTAATACTGTTTTTAGCATGATTAAAACCCTAATGTTATTCTCCTACATGTTCCCTAACTATGTGTCAATTTTGGAAGATTTGCATTGAGTATTGGATTCAAAATGGGATTTGAAAACATGTGGACTGAAACTGTTTTGTGAATTAATGATATTGGTTTCCTTTCCTTTCTTGTTTGCTAAACTACACACAGTCCTATGAATCACACACACACACACCCAATTACATACCTGGGACTGATTTCCAGAATTCCTACACATAGTCACTCATCTAGCCTAGTTTCACACACTCTCACTCTTCACACACACATTCCTGATTTTTTTTTACACACAGCTACACACATACACTGTTTTTCTCCCCTAGCTAAACATACACCCTCACATTGCCTCTAATACACACACACAGGCCACCCTTAAACTGTCACACTATTTTCATCACTCACTTACACAAACACACCCAAGTCCATAACACTGTCACTGAATTCCAGATTTCTTCACACACACACACATGAGCAAATGCACATTGCCTATTTCCTAATTTTTATGTTTTTGTATATATATGTATATACATATATAAGAGATGCATATAGGTATCCTATATATTATAATATATGTGTATTATATTTAGAGATATGTATTACTATGTATATATATATGAAGTGAATGAATGCTTGATATAATTTGCTATGTATATATAATATAGTGAGTGTAATTGAATATATATATGTATATATATGCTATGTGGTTCTAGTGCCTTGAGTTGAGTTGGTGTATTAAGTCTAGGCTTGGCTAGACCTAGTAAGACTTGATTAGCCTAGAATGACTAGTTTGACCTAATTTAGACTTGTTAGACCTAGTTTGACCATAGTTGACCTAGTTGACTGCTAGGGTTGACCAGAGTTGACCAAGAGTTGACTTTGGCCTAGATTGACCTAGATTCATTTAGAATGCATTGAATTGCATCTTGTTATCATTTTAGACTTGTTGTGATTTGTGCTGTTCTGATTAGGAGCCAGACACCTCTTCTCGGACAGTATATTTCATTCGGACACTCAGATACCAAGCGAGTACATTCTCTGATTATTTCATATCTTGCTTAGAATTATTTTCCTGCTTTAAATTACTTTACTTGATACTGTCACGTTGGTCACACGGATTAGTACTATATGGATCCCTTCTTGAGATGTTATCCCCTCAGGGAGCATCGGATACTTCATGTTCAAGTACAAGGGATGACACGATGCGACTCAGTCCAAGTAAAAGGGATGAAACGACACGTCCCTTTCATGATATACGAGAAAACCAATCCAATATGAACTACAAAGTTAACTATGAACAAGAACTATATATATGTATATCCAATATGAACTACAAAGCTAATTATAAACGAGGCTATATATATTCTAGCAGGCATGATATACAAATCACATATAAATAATCAACTAGTAAAACTGTATAATAATATAAATATACATGTAAATAAACTGTAGAGGGAGATAAGGTATCTTTCCTGGTGGTAGCACGAAGATCCAATAATAAACTGTCAACTGCCAAGCTATGAAGTCCAAGTCATCACAACTGTCTCCGAAAGCTGAAACAGACATTGCCAACATTCTCAGAATAGCTAAATTAGCTAAGGTTGCCTCTCCTTAAGTCCAATTCTGGACACAGGGGCAAAACGGTAATTTTGGACAAAAACAATGTCCGCCGTTGGACCCGCTTTGCACCAAAAAATGTGCCAGAGTCAATGGTCTCTAAAGTCGTCAAACTATATGTCAACAGGTCTGGTTTTTTTATAAGAGCCCAACCGTATGTCTAAAGTTGGATTCCGACGGGCCGTGCACAAAATTGCCCGTTGAATCGGACCGTGGGGCCCGCGAAACGGCGATCCGATCAACTGTCTCAGAATCGGACCAAACTTGGCATACAGGACCAAAAAAATGATACGGTCCTGCTGGCGTAGGTTTCGTCTCAATTTGACGAACGTGCACAAAGTAATTGGAGTTTGTACAAAGGGGTCGATACGGTGAATTTTGACGGATACGGATCAAATTCGTCGCGCACACGCAACCAATTTGAATTCCGTCAAAGCCTACACGACCAAGAAGACGTTATGCACCTTTTGATGCCTTCGGTTCACGACCACGTCGCCCGGATTGGCGGGATGCACGTCGTATCGGACAAATTTTCTAGTTTTTGAAACATGTTTTCATGATTTTCAATTCGATTTCTACTAATGTCTAATCCACAATAAATAAAACTATTAATGAGGTTTCTTTGCCCTATATGTTGTCTAAAAGTCTCTTCAAAAAGATTTATAAAATTCTTAACAGGTTGATCAGGATTCGCCTTCCAATTTTGGGTTTCAATTTCAAAATTGTTCTGTTTTGGATCAGTTTTTTGCCAAACTTCGGGCTCGTTTTACGATGCATATAACGCAACACAAATTGAAATATTTGAAGGGAATCGGAGTTGGTTATATTGTGAACACACCTGTGCAATCGGGACGAAGTTTCGTCGATCGAGGAGGGAGAACGTCGGCCTCAAAAGTGGGTGTTTAGGGTCGGCTGTTGTTGTGTTCCCCTGTTGCGCCGCTGCGCGAGGCTGCTGTTGCTCGCCTCCGGCCAGGGGCCAGCCGTCACGACGGCGGCGAGGAGGCCGCACGCGCGCGCGGGGATGGGGTGGACCTAGGGTTTTGATGTTTTTCCCGTTCTTTCTCTCGATTCCGTATTTATATAGGTGCGGATGGGGGCTCGGGTGCTTTGTGCTCGGCCGGACTGCTGGTGTGGGATTAGTCGGGCTGGTTTGGGCCGGCCTGGGCTCGGGCTTGGGTCTGGGTTTCTGCTGTTCTTGCTTCCTTTATTACTTATATGAATTTAACTTACATATATATATATCCTATATATATACATATACATACATTTATATATTAATTTATTTTTTGCATATATATCTTATATATAAATATTTATGTACATATATACATATATATATTTACACACATTTACATATATATATATTTATCCATACATACACATCTATATACATATATACATATATATATATATATATATATATATATATATATATATATATTTTATATATATATATATATATATATATATATATATATATATATATATATATATATATATATATATATATATATATATATATATATATATATATATATATATATATATATATATATATATATATATATATATATATATATTATATTTATATTTATATATATATATATATATATATATATATATATATATATATATATATATATATATATATATAAATATATATATATATTTATATATATATAAATATATATATATATTTATATATATATATATATATATATATATATATATATATATATATATATATATATATACACACACACACACATACACATATATATCTATTACGTATACACACATATATTATACATTTATATATACACATATATCTTTTGATAAAGAATGAAATGATAATAACTAATAATAATAAATAGTTTATATTTAATAACCACAATAATAATATTAATATTATATAACCTCAATAAAAATAAAAATAATAATAATAATAATAATAATAATAATAATAATAATAATAACGAAATTCAATAAACCAATAATGTGTATATACCATCATGCACAGTCTAATAATCCCAAAAATTTACAAGGACCTATTTTATCATTGAATATAAACTAATAATGATATTTATAATATTTAAATAAGAATACTTAGAATTATTCACTATATCACTAAAATAAAATACGACGCAATCATACCAAAATACATCAACACGAATGTCATTGGACGTACCGCATGACTACATGGGCTTGGGCTCAGTTCGGGTCCAGTTTGACTAGTTTGGTACGACCAGGTCACTTAGACGTCAAATAATATTAATAATGAATAATTAACTATTTATAATGGTCATGTCACAACTTGGCTTGGTTTTCCTAGTTAGGACATCACTATGGCTCGGTCTTCCCTACCAGGGCTAATACACTGGTCAAAGTATGCTACTGCACTATCCGTGCCATGATTTCTAGTCATCTTGTACTTCAAACTCAACCATGGCTAAAATCATCTACAGTAATAATTAACTAAATAAAGATTTATAAAATTCTAAAATCTTTATTTAAATCAAATAAATAATAATAATAAAATAATTTAAAAAAAATCTCCGGGAAGGGAAGCTATACTTCTACCGCTACCTTCGCTACCGACGGATGCACAGCAGATGATGGCCCTTCTACAGCAGATGTTGCAGACCCAGAGGGCCCAGGCTGAGGCATAGCAGCATCAGGCTGACGCATCTCACCGCCAGACAGAGGTGCTACGGCAGAGCATGGAGAACTCCCACCAGCTGGCGATGGCAGCAGTTGAGAGGGTTATATCAGGTACAGTTCAGGGTGCCCCAGTTTAACAACAGCAGGGTCAGGGGAGGCCTCGTACATGTCTAGATTTCAGGAAGATGAACCCGAGGGACTTCAAGGGTACCGAGGGTATCCTGTATGCAGATGACTGGTTGGATAACGTCTAGAGGAGCCTGGAGTTAGCAGAGGAGGACTTCGACCTCAAGTCGAAGAGGGGAAGCGATGTTCTTGGTACGATTTCTAGTACAGGGCCGGCAAAGCGCCCTCACTTTCAGCAGAGACAGTTTCAGTAGCAGCCTCATTTACAGCTTCAGCAGGCACCAGCACATGTCCACCAGCAGCAAGGTCAGGTCCAGAGACAGGCCATGTAGTGTGTTTTCTACGGGAAGCCGGGGCACACCCGGAAGGTTTGCAGGATGAGGCTAGAAGTTTGTTTATTCTGTGGAACTTCAGATCACCAGATATAGAACTGTGCTGCTCGTGCAGCCAGACAGGTAGGCTAGGACAGAGTATAGCAGGCTAGAGGAGGCCAGCAGGGGCGAGCTTTCTCTATGACAGTTGAGGACATGCAGGCAGTAGCTGGACAGATTGTAGGTTCTAATCTTTCGATCTCATTTCCGTATTTGCCTTCTTATAACTGTCTAGAAATTCAATTCTATATGTTCCTTGTTAATTGATCAATTTTGTTCTGTTATTCTTGTGATATGATTTTGATTTTTCCTCTGAGATAAGTCGTATGGGCTAGGTCGCCTCGATTATAGGATTTTAGAGTCTTTTATGGTCATGTTAGCAGGCATAGTGAGGACATATAGTCGGA